>PVKB01000737.1:424557-609148 GCA_004027205.1 Ctenodactylus gundi | reverse complement strand
TTGGGGGACATTCACAATCCAAACCATAATACCTTCTCTCTCCTTTCTTTCCAGATCCTTGGAGCAGGGTTGCAATTATGGATATGAAAAGAGGTTAAATTCAGGATGGATGTTGTGGGTAGAGATCAAAGGATTTGCTAATGGACTAGACGTGTGATGTGAGATATGGGGGGAGGGGGGTCAAGGATTGCACCAGTGGTTTTAGCTTGAAATCAACAATTGAATGGTGATATCATTTTTTAGTTCAAGAAAATATTAGGGGAAATCTGATAAGGTATGTAAGTGTTAATCAATCAAGCAATGCTTGGATTTGTTAAGTCAGGCTTGATGTTTAGATTTCTAACTAGGAATATCGGGAGGAGAGTCAGATATAAGTGTCAGGGACTTAGATATCTGAGGACTAAGGCATGTCACAGGAACAGGAGGGATGAATAAGCTTCCAAGACATATTGTATATCATAGCGATTATAACAATATATTGTACACTTGAGAACTGCTGTAAGAGTAATGATAGTAATCACTGTAATAATTGTAATTGCTGTAATTTAAGTATTCTTGCCACACACAAGACTATGTAGCGATGGTACATGTTAATAAGCTTAATTGAACCTCTGTCAGCTTTGAGTCACTGTGACAAAATGCCCAACATCTGCAACTGAAAAGGAAGAAGGGTTTCTCTTGTGTCATGGTTTCTGAGGTTTCAGTCCATGGTTGGCCCAGTTGCCTTTGAGCCTTTGGTGAGGCAGAACCTCATGGTGGCAGGAGTGTGTTCTGGGGGAGGCTCAGCTCATGTAGCGTCCAAGAAGCAGAGACAGACTTGCTTTGTGCATAGCCTCTCCCCAAGGCCTCATTAAGCTCCAAACCCATAAGTGGGTTAATGTATTGCTGAAGGTAGAATCGTCATGATCTGATGATCAACCTTGCAAAGGCCCCACTCTGCACATTGTTGCATCAAATCTTGGGGAGCGTTTCAGATCCTCCATATATATACATTTATCAAAATGCCATGTTATCAGTGTATCATAACTACGTGCGGTTTCTATTTATAAACTAAAAAAAAAAACACATTTTAAAAAAGAGAAGGAATAAGCAATGGTTATTTAGAAAGAGTGTCCACTGAGTTACAAGAGGCATTAAAAAGATATCATTCTGGAAATCAAATGAAGACTGTGATCAAAAAGATAGGGGTCAACTCTCAGACTCTGCTAAGAGGTCGAACAAACTGACATGAATTTTTAGTCATAGAGAAGGGAGGTGGGGATGAATAATCTTGGGATACTAGTTAAGTTTCAGACAAGTTCCCAGAGGAAGATATAACCGGTTTCCTTTAAAATAGTTTTGGTACCCATGCCTTAGGGATCATAGAATTACACATTTTTCTGTATACAAGATCATACATTTGTAATGCTTCAGACTATTTTGGATGATATATGCTGTAAAATTTAGTTCTGTGAATCAAACTTAGCACTAAACACATAAACAGTTTTTTAAATACATGTTTTTCACATAGGATAAACCAGATGGCAAAGAAAAGTTCAAATCACCCAGAAAATTTCGACCACAATTGCCTATGGTAATTTACCAATATATTATCACTTTTATTGCTTTTTTATGTTGTTTATTAAGATTGTAATTTAGTAACTTGAAATTAAGTTCCTGATTTCTTGACTTTAAGTTCTGTGTATCATCTATTCTCTTATGATAGAGAAATTCCGTGAGGTAGATCTCTCAGGAAAAAAAGATCTTAATAAAGTCACAGCACTCATAATTTTCTAGTATGCACAGAATATTTGAATACGGTGAATAGAAGAATCGCCAAGATGGACTAGTGGGAGGAGCATGAGTGTAGGAGTCAGGAAACGAGAGACTGATAACTATTCTTGAGAACTGTTTTTCTGTATTACTTTGCTGCAAAGAATTCTATGGCAGATATTGAGAGTTTTAAAAAGCGGAAGCGTATAACTTTGAATAAATGGGATAGTATGTGCTTTGCTTCTGTAACAGACACTATAAACTTTGGCTGAGTGAATCAATTTCTGTATTAAGAAAGTTAACAAGTTTTTTCTCCATGTTTTTCACACAGGATAAATCAGCCATCAAAGAAAAACTCAAGGCACCAGGAAGAGTGTTACCACAGCTGTCTATGGTAATTTGCCTACACACTGTCAGTTCATTTTTGCCATTTCAAAATGTTCATTAGTTTCCAAAATTGGAAATAACTGAATTTATGATTTTGAATTTTGTGCCCCATCTTGATTTTTTTCCTGATAAAGAAATTCTGTGGGATATACATGTCTTAGGAAAACAAATCTTTAATAAAGTTAGTGTATTTGTGATTTCCTAGTCTGTACAGAATATTTGAATATCATGAGTAAGAGACCCCTGCTGGGGTGTAGGACACAGTGGTGAGCACAAGACCTCTGCCCTGGAACATAGCTCAGTTTTTGGTAATAGGCATCACCATCAGACCAGCAGGCTTCACTGATGTGTCCCTCCTGTCACACACCTAGCTATCCCCAGGCTCAGCAAGGCCTCCCGTGGAGTGTGGGTAAGTCCTTCCCAGACAGTCTTACCTGCTTGGGAGGATGCCTGTGTGTTTCAAGAAAGTGCTCCCTTGTTACATGAAAAATTCTGTTTTGGTGCTGTTTATTAATATTTAGATTTCGTATTTTAGGTGAGTACAAAGCCCCGGTGGCACCAGGCAGCCCCTTTGTTCCAGTTGAGTGTAAAGGACGAAGAGGTTCCAGAGCTCTGTAGTGTTAGACATGAGCAATCATACGGTAATAATCTAATGTTCCTCGATAGATTTAAGGACATTTTCTACAGGGGGAAACACCTATACGACATAGTTAATTGAGTCATAAAAATATAAAACCACGTGACATTTATGTCAAGTAGAAAAATTTCTCCCAAATGTTTTCCATCTCAGAAAATAATTAATCCCAGGTTTTACTCATTTTAGGCCACTGTAAATACCATGTGAGCTGATGTTTTAATAATTAGGGTGTCTATCATAAAACTTCTCTTCATAGTGGTCAGAATTTGCCTCTGTCTAAGGCTGTGTTTTTTTCTAAGAAGGATTTAATTAGTTGTAATCTACTTCCAAATTAGTCATTTATTTTTTTTATTATTTTGAATCATTAAAATTCAGTGCTTCTCCAACTGTTACCTTTAATATTGACTTTTTTCTGTCATAGTTATTTATACTTTCTTGAATTTTTTTCTGTTTCTATCATAGTTTTAATCTTGTTCATTTTTAAAGATTCTATGTAAATATAATTTTAAAATGTTTATTATATTAATCAAATATATATAATAAAGAAATTTGATATCCCAGAAATAGAGGTTTATGTTATGATTGTATAAAATAAGACTAGCTTAACTTTCTGAAAGTAAAAGAAAATAAGTCATACTTAGGCTTTGATAAGAGCCTAAAGAACGTAATATTTTTTGATTGCTGTGTTAATGTTTTGTTTTATTCTAAACACTTGCATATTTCAGCTTACTTTTAAGAGGAATAATTTATGTTTTATTTTAAAATTCAAGCTAAATACATGGACCCC
This sequence comes from Ctenodactylus gundi, assembly GCA_004027205.1. NCBI lineage: Eukaryota > Metazoa > Chordata > Mammalia > Rodentia > Ctenodactylidae > Ctenodactylus > Ctenodactylus gundi. The sequence continues at coordinate 605,585 of PVKB01000737.1, read as the reverse complement.
CTTGGAAAAAAAGGCAGATTTCTGCAACAAATTGAGGATGACAGACCATCTACTTCCAAGTCGAAGGTCAAATCTCCACACAGAGAACGAGAAAACTTTAGAAGTACTCTTGTTAATGTCATCATGTAAGTTCCATAAGCTAGCCAGCACATGTTACCCTAGGTAGAGCCCCTGGGAACCTTTTTCTAAACATGTAAGAATTCTGGGCATCTCTAAGGATGCCTTGAGAGGTCAAAACTTCGCTGCAAAATGAATGACAGGGATTGAGTCTTACCCTGTTACTTCCATTTACTACCTTTGAATGTCATGGGTTGTCAGAGTTAATCCTTGATGTTGGCCAAGCCAGCAGACCTTCGGAGATGAGTGATGTGGTTAAAGACACGGTGCTTCAGTGAGAGATGGGGCTAGTTGTTTTTCCTCGTTGTTATGGTTTCGATCTGGAATGTCCCCAGAGCCTCATGCACTTGGAATGTGATTGGATTGTGGGGTTAATTGGATCAAGTGGATTAGTGTGGCGATGTCACGGGCTGTTAAAAAGGCAGAGCTGGTTGGAAGGGGTGGGCTCTGGGTGTGGCTGGAGCGATGTGTTCTTCTCCCGGCTCCTTCCTGGTTCAGGCTTTGATTCCCGGTCACTGTTGGGTAAGCCGCAGTCCTCCACGAGGCTGAGCGCCAATCCTTCTGTGTTGCCTGCTGACCATGACTGCCTTTCCTCTCTTGAGTTGCAGGTGCTGGGTGTGTTGGGTATGTGTCCCACTGATGAGAAAGCAACTGAGTTGCCCATCCTGTCAGTTCTGAGGTTGTAGATCCCTTATGCAGAGAAGGATGGGAGTGAGGTGTTCAGCAGCACGACCTTTGCCCTTCCCACCTGCCTGGATCCAAGCTTTACAGCTTTTTATAGAGTGAGATTTAGATTTAGGTTCCTCTTTGTCCGGTTTCCACTCAGCTTTGTTAAACATTGCTTGATGGCCTTTTTTATTTCTCAGGCTATAACCCCCCTGTAATAAGCAACCCATCCCTAGCACCCCTATTCACTCTCACCACGTGGTACTGTGCTCGCTGGATGCCATCCTGGAGGGAAGACAGAGGCACTGAGTGAATGCAGGGGACGGAAAGGTATCTGTGGAAGTCCTGTGCTGCTGAACTGAAGGTGTGTGCATCCACTCGCCTGTGCTTTGGCCAGCTGCACTAGAACGCCAGGCTTGCCTCACTCGTGTTGCTTTCCTGGCTGAAGCACATTCAGGCAGCACAAACAGTGCACCATGGCTGAAATGTAAAATATCCCCAGAAGTCCCTTCTGCGTGGAAGGTGATTGGATCATGGGGCGCTGTGCTCACCAGGAGATTCATCCCCTGATGATTTCTTAGGCTGTTGGGAAGTGGGGCGCAGTCCAAAGGTTGGGCCCCTGGGGGTGTGACCTGGAAGGGCGTGCCTCCCTCCCTTGCTGTCTTCTCTCTCTGCACCCTGGGTGCCCTGCAGCGAGGAGCTGTCCTCCATGGTCCTCTGTGTCAGGCCCCTCCTCCCCTGGTGACTGTGCCTGGGACGTGAGCCAGAGTGACCCTCTCCCTTCAGTTGTGGGGGCCTGCTGTACCCCAGCGAAGAGAAAGCCGCTAAGATGCAGTGTAAAATCAACATCTAAATCGATGAGCCTGTAAGGTTCTGGTTATAAATTGTTAGAAGAAACTGATTTTGTAAGATGATCCGGAGCCTCTTCTCTCTTCCTTTCTCTGTAGTTTTTGTATGGTGCTGGGATTGAACCCAGAGACCAGCTTCACACATGCTAAGCCCGTGCTCCACCACCCACCTACATGGCCAGTCCTCAGCAGCTTTGTGATATTTCTTACATATGTGGACTTAACTTCTATTTTATGTATTCTATTCATCATTTATTGCCTTTATTTTATCTTTTTCTGTTTTTATTGACTTGAGTTTTCTCTATGCTTCATTTGTTCTCATTGTTTTGAAAGTTATGAAATATATTTCTGTTCTTTAGTGACTATCCTAACATTTAAAACTACGTATTTTAGGTTTAAAATTCATTTTATCTATCTTTCTTTCAAACAACAGAGACTTTAAAATGCTTTTTTTTTTTTTTTTTTTTTTTTTTGAGACAAGGTCTCATTCTGTAGCCCTGGCTGGTCCTGAACTCACTGTGGAGCCCAGGGTGGCCTTGGCAATCCTCCTGCCTCAGCCCCGCCACTTACGGATTTACAAGTCTGTACCACCACGCCCAGCTTATATGGTGCTGGGGAATCGAACCCATAGCCTTACACTTGCTCAGCAAGTGTTTAAACCACTGTGTCATTCCTGCAGGCCCTAAAATGCTTTAATCTAGCTCTAAACTTTCCTGCATTTTTCATTTAAAAAAAAATTTAGTTTCCCTACGATTTTAAATAACCACACTCTTTTTCTTTTATGTAAGCACATACTTAGTTTTATTGGCCTGTTGTCTAATTTCTAAGAAAATGACTTCTGCATGCCGCATTTCACTCATGTTTTTTTTTTTTCTGTTGTTTCTGTGGTCTGTCTCTTAGTATTTCCTCCAGTGAGAATTTGTGGGGACTGAGCTCTAGACTTTCATATCTGTAGAGACCCATTTTTATCTTTACTTCTGATTTAGTGGGTGATCAGACTAGAGATTTAAGGTATAATAGTAATTTCTGTCCTGCACATCAGAAAGATAGAAATAAAATATTAACTATTGTCCTTTGTCATGTGTTATTAATAAAAAGCCTATGTCACATGGTCATTATTTTGTTTGCCAACTATGTTTATTGTATTGTCTTCTGTGTGTCTTTCTGGTAAAGCATTTTATTTTCAGACTTGGAAGATGAGGTTTTTTTTTAAACAAACATCTTTATTGAGAGAGGATTTATAAGCCATTAAATTCAATCAGACTAATTTTAATTTAACGAGTTTTTAGTAAATTTTTATAGTTGCACAACCTTCACCATAATTGCTTTAGGATCTAGGACTTGCATCATTCACGAAAGTTTTCTCAAACCCACTTTCACTAGTTCTCTTCCTCCAGCTGCCCTGGGTGATCACTGGTCTACGTTCTGTCCCTTGAGGTTTGCTTTTTCTTCTCTCTTTCTCTCTCGTTCTGGAGTGAAGCAGGGTCTCACTGTGTAGTCCACACTGGTTCTAAACTCTCTATGTATCCTAGGCTGGCCTCGAGCTCAATCCTCCTGCCTCAGCTTCCCACACCCAGCTGATCTTTATGCAGTGCTGGGGATTTGAACCCAGGGCTTTGTGCATGCTAGGCAATTGCTTTAACCATTAAGCTAAGCCCCCAGCTCCAGCTCTCTTTATCTAAAATTGCACACAACTTAAATAATACAGTAGGTTTGTCTTTGAGGTTCATCGGTACTTTTTTGTCTCTGGCTTTGGTTACTATGAATGAGGCTGCCATGAACACTTACATAAAAATCTTTTAGTGAACATTTTTTTTTTTTCTGGGCAAACGTCTAGGCATAGAAATATTGGGTTATACGGTAGGCATGTATTTGACTTTTTAAGGTATCACTGAGCTTTTTCCCCAATGGCTGTGCCATCTTGTATCCCACAGGCCAAGCAGAGAGAAGTTCCTCATGTCTCCACAATCTTGTCCATACTTTGCTTTTGTGTGTGTGTCATTCTAGCCATTTTCATAGATGCTGTTGGTCTTTATGACTTTCAGATACATTTCCCTTAAATACATCTTAATACATGGGCATCTTTTCTTGTTTAGCATTCATGTATATTCTAAGGTTAAGTATCTATTCAAATATTTTTTCCACTTTTTATTGGATTGTCTTCTTATTTTGCATTAGTAGAGTTCTTTATATTTTTCCTATATATGCCCTTTTTAGATATATCATTTGCAAATATTTTCCCTAATGTGTGACTTATCTTTTATTTTCTTAATAATGTTAGAAAGCAAGTTTTAAATTTTGATAAAAAGTTCAGTCTACCAATTTTTTTATTGCTCATACTTTCAGGATTCATAATTGAAACTCTTTCTAATGCAAGGTCACAAAGCCATTCTTCTGTAAGTTTCCTGTAGACACTTTATAGTTTTAGCAGTGTTATCTGTTTCTACTTTATTTTTGTCTATGCTGTGAGATAAGAGCTCAGGTTCAATGTTTTCGAGATTGATACCCAAATGTCTTGGTTCTATTTGCTGAGAAGACCTCCTTTTAAGTCACTGTGGTATCTTTGTTGAAAATCATTTGAACGTGTGTGGGGAACATTTCTGTCCCTGTCATTCATATGTGTATCTTTACACTGTGCCTGTCTTGATGATTCTACCTTTATAGTAAGTTTTTCAGCTGAGTAGTTGGCTCAAAATTTGTTCTTTTTAAAAATTGTTTCGATTATGCTAGGTCTTTTGCAATTGCATGTACATTTTAGGTTGGGTGGAAGAAAACTGCGTACGTCATGGTGGCCAGGAAGGGAAAGAGAAGGTAGGGCCAGAGACAACAATATGGCTACCTTCTAGGCAGGCTTTATTCGAAGAGGATGAGGATTCAGCCAGGGTGGAAGAGTGAACAGTTTTGGCATTTAAGAAATTCATCAGCTACTGAGGTCATGCCTGTGATAGTGGCAGAATGCGAGCCCAGATTTCTTGATTCCTAGAATGCTTTAATGTTGTATTGGTTCTTCTTCCCTGTGCAATAAATAAGCATAACAAAATTTGTAGTTAGAATAAACAATTTTTTTCTTTCTAACAATTGAACATCCAGATCTCGCATAATTCCTTTTATACTCAAATACCACACTTAATAAACATTTCTTAGGCTCCTACTGTGTATTGAATTCAGCTGAAACATTACCCAAAGCCTTGATATCTTTAGTCACATTGTTTAAAAGAACATGGGAGAAGCTCACCAAATGTTGGATCCCTGTGCAAAAGACCAGTTTTAAGATTCATTCTCAATAGCTAACTGGTGGTGGTGTTTTAGATAGATGTTTTATAAATCTGCACTCTGCTTTCACTAGGCAGCTAATGGGACAGAGTGTTTTGTTATATAGTGCTACTGACCTGGATCCATTCCCCGGGAAAAGCTGGGACTCAGGATGTGATATGTGAGTGCTGGAGATGTTAAACCTGTTCCAGAAAAATGTATTTTTCCTGAAGATGGAACTGTGTCTTTCTGTGCAGTAGATCCCCAGAAGTCACAGTGTGGTACAATATGATAGATTTTGAATTGAATTATATTTATAAATGTTATAGTATTATAAGAACACATATCCCATAAAATATGTAGGAACATATGAGTTTCCATATTGCTTATTGTTATCTTGTGTATGTTTATAAATTTGAGAAAAGACCTTTAGAATACATGTGTGTCTTCTTCCGAACACCATTCCAAATTCTATCTATGCTTGTTTTAAAACTCTTGACTTAGTGGAGAAGGACAGGGAAGAGTGGAGTGAGAAGTCGAGAAGGGGAAAGGGCAAGGTGATATGTAAATTTTCTCTAAAATTTAAAAATAAATAAAACTCTTATTAATAAACAGCTATGAGTATTTTAGGAATGGTACAAGTTTATTCCTTTGTAAGTTCAGAGAGCTTGGTTTTGTAGAAGCAAGGGAGAATGAGCAAGGCCATCATGAAGCATGTGGCCTTTGAATTATGTCTTATCAATCACTTCCAATATAATGATTTTCTGGAGACTATGAAGAAAGTATTTTGAAACAAGTGTGTATATCATTTGTAAAATTGTAACTACTTTCCCCATCGCTGGGGCAAAATATCAAACACCTACATCTTTAAAGGAGGAGAGGTTGTTGGGACTCACAGATTTTAGAGAATTCAGTCCATAGTGGGCTGGCTCCGAGACAGAAAGGGCTTGGTGGAGGGCCCTGCAGAGGAAAGCATCTCTTGTACTGTTGGCCAGGAAGCAAAGAGAAGGGAGGAGCCAGGGACAATAATACACTGTTCCAGGTCACGCCCCCAGTGACCCACCTCGAATCAGACCTGCACCTCCTAGCAACACGTTCAGTGGTGAGGAGCCCGCTGGTGAACATGGTGCCTCTGTAGTCCAATCTCTGTACACTTGAGACGTTGGATGGCATTTAGATCAAAACCATAACGATGTTCAACAATTTGTTTTTTTCTTATGATTTTATAGCAAACAGTTCTAATGTTTTACATTCGTTGTTTCATATTTTGTCTTTTATGCACTTTTGAGTATGGTATTCATGATTTTCTTAGGCAACAAGATGCTGGTTTAGGAGCCTCTGTCTCTGATGAAATCACAGTTCCAGAAAGGACCATTTCTGCAATAGAGAAAGACAACTTGGTAAGAAGCTATTTCTTTTTGTTACTAGAATTGAAAATAAAACAATTGAACACATTTTTCTGTCTTTGAGAACACGCTGTACTCTTCCCTTGTTTAACTCTGTGGGTGTGGGAGGAAATGCAGAGTCACATGAACATGTTCTGTGGGTCAGAGAAAGTAATTCTGCGCCATGCCACCTGTGACCGTAATTAATACTGTGTCTGTCTGCTTCCTGTCTTAAAGTTTGTCTCAGTCACATTTGGATTTTATCAGCATTTATTCTCTTATGATAAATTCAGTTATATAACGTACATCTTACAAAGCATATTAACTTTCCTTAGAAACAGTAATTCTCCAAATATTACAAATACTTAAGAATTTTTAAAAACATAAACTATTGAAAACTTTTTTTGAGATGGGGGCCTAGCTATATAACCCAGACTGGACTTGAACTCCTGGACTCAAATGACTCCATCCCATCAACCAGCCAAGTAGCTAGGACTGTGGGCATGTGCCACCACACTCACCTACCAAAGACTTTAATGTTCCTCGTTTGAAAGTATTTGAGGTTTAATTTTTTTCTAATAAGTACCATGTAAACACTTATGAAAACGTATCAAAGTTAAATGTCTGTTAAAGAAATAATTATCAGGCCTTAAAATGTATATTTTATAGACACATGTAATAGTTATAAAACTATCATATATAATATTAGGGCAACTGGAAATTCCTTACATCCTGTTACATAATATTTCTGGAATAAATATTTAGGGATACTGATTAATTTGCAACTTTTAAGATCTACTTTTGATTAATAATAAAAGAACAGAAACTAACATTTTCAGCAGTTTATAAAACTTTAAGCTCTAGTTCAGCATGGATTATGTTAAATACATCATGTATTTGGCAATATAATTTGTTGTTTTGTAGTATAGTATGGACTAACATAAGAGCTTTACTTTTCAAAAATGTATATTGTAAAGTTTAAGAGACCTCAGTACTTTCATTAATTGCAAAAAATACTTTTTGTGGTTTATAAATAGTGAGCTAAGAGCTTTGTTTTTCAGGAAATATATGCTTTTTAATGTAAGAGATCTCAAATAATGCTTGCATGAATTACAGGAAATACTTTTTATGACTTGTAAATACTTAGTTCTCACATTTGAATTTTCCACTGTGGTTTTATATTTCAGTAGGCACACTTCCTTTATTTCGGTACTAAATTTAAGTACATTTTTCTCTGTCTCTTCTTATAGAAGCATTACTATTACATTCACCACGGAATCGATACAGACAACGTAGCTGCCATAGAAGATTCTTGGCTGGAGCACATACTGAGCTTAGTTCCACAACACCTGAAAATCCTCACTGACAGCATAGTTGGATTGTCGGATGAGATCAGAGAAGATTATCTTCTTAGCGTAAAGAAATCCATAGGTAACTTGGTGTTACTCTTTACGCTGTAGTTTGACCATGTGTCACATTAAAGATGATCCTTTGTGTATTAGAAAGTTACTATCTTATAACTGAAAATCTGTACTATATAATGCTGTCCATTACAGTACTGTTACATTAGTTAAAGATCTTAAATAGATTGCTTTAATAAAGTACATTAAGGGATTTTTGAAAATCAGTCTTTTGTAAGGAGATACACACACACACACACACACACACACAGGATAGCACTGAAGAAGATAGTAAAATATTTCACCTCCTCTAATATTTATTATCTAATTTATGTGTGTATGATGTGATACTAGAGATCAAGCCCGGGGCCTTCATTCTGAGCTACATGCCTAGCTTTTTTTTTTTTTTTCATTTTGAGATAAGGTCTTGCAAAGTTGATAAATTGCCCAAATGTGGCTGCAACTTGTGATCCTCCTGCCTCAGTCTCCCAGAGTGCGGGGTTTATAGACGTGAAAACTAGGCCCAGCTTTTATTGTCTGATTTATGAAAGGGATTAGTCTCTCCCTTCAAAATGCTAATTTCCTTCAAGAATCTATCAGTATAGGTGTGAGGCACAAGGCACACATACATGAATAATTACCTAAAGCTTTAAATATTAACAATGAACAATAGTGTTATTGATGTCCTAAATTTAGATGTGGTTGATTATAATGCTGGGGTGACCTGTATATCCTTGCATAGACTGATTTTCAAAAATTCCTTACTATACTTCATTAATGCAATCTGTTTAAGACCTGTAACTAAGGTAACGATATGACAAGGGACAGCGTTATATAGTGCATCCCACATGGGCTTAGAGGCTGCACCTGTCCACTTCTTGTGTTCACCAGTCACATTCTCCGCAGCAGCCACGTGCACTGATTCGTGTGTCCTCCGCGGCTGCCCTCAAGTGGTGTGGGTAGAGTTGAGTGTAACAAAGACCTCGTGGCCTGCACAGCTGAAAATGTGAACAATCTGACCCTTTATATAAAAAGTGTGTTGACCCATGATATAGGCTAAGAAATAAGTTAATTACACTGTAAGGATCATTTTTGAAATTCTCTTTTTGAACCAATCTGAAATAAAGTCTTTGGACGCAGGACCCTAGAATCTGGTTTTAAGGAAGTTCTCCTATCCCTTGTGATAGTAAACCTGGTGTATCTTACTTACATGCACAAGTTAGTATCACAGAAAAAGAACAAGGAAAAGTTGGCGAGATCTGACACTTTGGGATGATTTGGTGGCCCTTCAGGGAGGTGGCATTCACTGCATGTAAGACTGCTGCTGTCTTATTAATGTAAAAACAAGGAGCCAGGTAGCATGATGACAGAGGTGGACAAGTCAGTAAGCTCTGCTGCAGCATGCTGAGCACAGGGAGGACGCACTGTCCAGGGAGAGAGGCCGTCCCCATAGGAGAGAGGGGACTCGGAGGCCCCTGAGCTGAGCCTGAGGAGTCTGAGAGGATGAGAAATGGTTCCAGCGATGGTGGGCTTGTGTGAAAAGCTGCTCTGAGCTTTGTAGGACAGGGAATGCGTTTTGGGAAGTGTACACTCTGAAGGAACCGTGGGCCTTTTTTGAGTTGTTTGAAGGGAAAGACAGTCTCTGAAGAATTCTAAGGAAGGGAGTAACACCATAGTGACGTTGTAGAGAGAGCATTCTTCGAGACAGGCAGGAAAGCTAGAATTATTTGTGAATTAAAGATCATGGGATACAAAAACAGAAGTTGCTTCATTTACTGATCTTACAACAAGATTGTTTTATCCCTTATATAATTTAAAAAAGGAAAAAAGGTGGTATGTGCTACTTTCTCAGTGAAAGAAAACTGCTCTGTATGTTGCTGACCTTAACATCAGCAATGCTCTTTGGCAAAGTAACTATAAAGAGAAAAGTAATGCCAAAGTGTTTATCATTTCCAAATGAAAAAAGGGGACATGTTGTTAAGAAAGAGAACATATATTCTCAATGATGCAAGATTTTCTCATACATTTTAAAGATCTTTGTTGTAAATGCACAGATTGCTCATAATTTAACATGATTTAAGCAACAGATTTTCATGGAATTAGTTTTAAAATAGTTTGGAAGCATACTATAATTAATACATGGTTACTTATCAAAACTTTTCAATTTTCTTTTAGTTGATTTTGTTTTAAAAGACCCGAGAGAAAAAGATGATAAAAAGGCATATGAACTTCCTCCCCATCGAGCTGAGTAAGTGATCAGCTTTATCTAAGGATATTATTTTATTATGTGTTTATGTAGTTACATGCTGGCTATACCTTCTCATGTGTGTGTTTGTAATTTGTATCTAAAAATATGCACATAGTACATACACATGTTCATGTATCTATGTTTCATACGCATGACTGATTGTTCTCAGCGTCTTTGTTTATGGCTTAAACCCTAACATGTGATATTTACAAATTGTTAGGATGGATGGATAGACCGATACACACATGGACAGATGGATATTTAGATGTGAAAACATAAGTAACTGGTGTTAAAAACTTGGTAGCGATGTTTGTACCTCCACAGCCGTTTGTACAGGCTTGAGAGTGGTAGGGCATAAAGGTTTGATGACAATTTGCACAGAAGCCCACATTGGGACTGTTGCAGAATATCTGCATGTATAAAATACGTTTTGAATTATTGCAGGGACTGGTATATAGAACATACGATGGGGAAATCTACGCCCTGTATATTTTCACTATAAATAATTGACACTGATTTCAAATAGCTTGAAGAATGGAGTTTATCTTTATGACCTTAAGTAATAATTTATTTTGTTTCTTTGATAGTACTTAAAAGTGCCCTGAGTTATGTCCTGCCTGACAAAAAAGTCACATATCCATTTTTATATATGTTCTCTGGAGAGCAGCGTCTTTCCTGGAAAAGAAAAAAATCATCCTTTATAATAGAATAGGCAGTAGAGTGACTGCATCCAAAACACTGAGTTAATCTTAATGTGCAATAAAAAATAACCAAATGTTTACAACCACGAGAATAAAAAGTATAGTTATAAAATGAACATGTTTAAGTATACGAATGCCCTACAGCATCATAAGGCAAGGACGCTTTTGCTGTATCTGTCCGCTGATGTCGCTTAGCATTTTAGAGCAGGGCAGAGCACTGATTTCCATAAGCTCAGGTCCAGCCGTGGCCCAGCATAACGACAAAGCATCGTCCGGCAGCTCGTCGCTAGCCTGGAAAAGATGACAGTTGTAGGATCAGTGTCTGCTGAGCAGGGCCTGCTCTGGCACCATCAGGAAGCCACGTTGTGTGGCCTACTCTCAGTGGCTGAGGACCCTCCGCATTCTGAAGGAATTCCGAGGTGGTATCTCTGTAATCTGGAGAAGAAGATTGGTCAAATCATAGGAGTCTCTGAGTAGATGCACCTTTACACGGAGCGTGAGCGTCTGTGACTGGCCAGTGCCAGGGCTCCAGGGGACTTCCAGATGTAGGCAGTACTAGATTCCTGCTGTCTTTATTAAATATAGGAAAAAGTCTAACAGTTTTCTTCATACATGAAACATAGTTGTTCCCACTTTGTCATTGTGAGTTGTTTGTGGACCTAAAAGAACCAAGTATTCAGAGTCAAAAATGAGTATGTGTTGTGATTCAAGTCTACTTGATAATCAACATCATTTTTTTTTTCTTCTGGTACTGGGGATTGAGCCCAGGGGCTTCACGCTGGGCTACATCCCTAGCTCCTTTTAGTTTTCTTTTGTTTTTAAGACACGATGTCATTAGGTCACTGAGTTGCTCAGGCTGGCCTCAGTCTCCCTGCCTCAGCCTCCCAGAGTGGTGGAATTACAGCCATGCCACCACCACACCTGGCCTTGATAATTGTTATTAGAGAAATTATACTGATCCAAAGAGAGTATGTCCTGTATATGGTTCACAACATAATTGCATGTTTGTTGTTCCCATGAAGAACTCATTATATTTTTTACTAAAATTAAATCATTATTATTTAAAAAGTTCATTGATTGCAAGCCCTTTGCCCAGAGCTGCACACCCAGCCCAGTGCTTTTTTTTTCTTAAAGAAGATAAGTGATTATTTTCTCTCTTTGTTAATAGAATGCAAGTTTTGCCAAAACCTTGGAGGAAATCCTTTTTAGCTGCGAGTAGCTACATTAGGGATCACCTAAACGTGATGAACCCCACAATGCTGGCTGTGCTTGACTTGTGGCACAGCACATTCAAGTGAGTATTTCTAGCCTTTTGCAATTTTAAAAAAGAAACTAAAGCTATTTTTTAAAAAAAATGTACATCATTATTTCTTTCACTATTACAAATTACGGATGTAAGCAGTTAAACACAGTTTTAAGTGAACAGTATGGGGCCAGAGCAAGAAGTGGGCGTTGGCCTGTACTCCTAACCCGGTGTGCTGTGTCCCCATCCAAGGCCAGCTCTAAGGGTGGTCATCTCTGATGAGCTCTAATGTCACCATTAAAGGCTGCATACACCGTCACCCAGCACATCAGCCTCTCTTGTACATTCCTCTTTACTCAGTTTAGAAGCCTGACAAATACTGCCCAGGTGGGTGGCCGGGGGCCAGCTTCCAGGCACATTGCAGCACCAGTATCATGTCCACTCCATGGCCTGGGGCAGCATTCTCGCAACGTGCTCACATGTGCAAAGATGATGCAGGTTCTTACTGTTCTTCTGGACTCGCACCTACCTTCCCTTCCTCCACCTCCCATTTCCCCCTTTCTCTCCCTGTCCACTCTCCCCCTTCTCTCCCTCCTCCTCCTTTTAATCCTAGCATCTTCAACGTGGATTGCATTTCCAGCCCCCCCCCCCCCCCACACACACACACACACTTTATGTTTTTGAGTCAGGGTTTCACTAAGTTAGCCAGGCTGGGCTCGAACTTGTGATCTTACTGTCTCAGTCTCCCAAGGTGCTGAGATCACATGTGGCTGCCCTTTTAACTGTTGAGATAGCCCTCTGGTCTCCTGGAGGTAGCCGCTGAGCCTGTTCTCCCAATCCAGCCAGAGCTCTGCTTGTGTGTGACCTGTTCTCCATGGCCCCTTGGCACAAAAAAATGAGCACGGTATTGTGCCTCCTACAGACTTGATAGGGCCAGCTTCTGCCTCTCAAACCACAGTAGTTGCCCCGCCCCGCTGGTGCCTCTGCCTGGGAGACCCTCTGCCTGCATCCACTGGGTTGGGGCCTCACCCTCCAGCTCCTCTGAATCGCTGAGTTAGATTCTGTGGCACTTGGGGCCTCATCCCAGCCTCGCTTCCCTCCAGTCACACGCTCTGTGCTTCCTCCCTGGTCTTCCTGGCTCTCACTTTCCTGTAGTGAAACAGTTGAGGAGTCTGTAGGTCTGAGACCCTGTCCTTCCTGCTATGGTTTGGATCTTCAGTGTCCCCCAAAAGCCTGTATTTGGAACTGTGTGTTATTGGGAGGCAGAGCTTGGCTGGAAGGGTTGGATGTTTGGGCTTTGACCGGAGGTATTTTGTCAATTTGTTGAGATCGGGGGTTGCCCAGGGCAGAGCTTTCAGGTGTGTGTTGGTGAGGGGGAGAGGGAGAAAAAAAGGGCTGGGAAGTAAGGGAGGGGCACCCACCCTTGGGGGATGCCCAGCTGGCAGCTTGAACTAAGTAAACGAAGGAATAAGAAACACGATTATAGCTTCTTCCTAGGAGAGCTTAGCCTCGCCGTTGTGCTCTTTACTTCACTGCTGCTCACTGGGCTTCTGCCCACCGTGAGGTGCGTGGCTCTCCAGCCTCCATCTCTGCCATGTGCCTCCACTGTTACCGGCTGCCCCATGAGTAGACTGGTGTGAGAGACCTCCTGAAACCGGGCGCTGCATAAGTCTTTCTTCCCTTAAGTTATAGATGTTGGGTGTTTTGTCACAGTGAGTATGTAACTAAAGCACTTTCCTTACTCTCTCTCTCTCTCTCTTTCATCTTTTCTTTAACAAATTTTAATTTCTTTATGCAGAAATTTATGTAATTTTAGATAAACACATAGAAGTGATCCTACTTTTTTCTTTACTCTGCTTGACTCTCATCCATCCTTCTTTTCCTGTCTTTCTACCAACTCAACCAAATGACACACGGTAAGAATCTAGTGAAGTATTGCCACTCAGCTTAGGAAAACAGGGGAACAGTTGGATCTGAAAGGTGGCCAGAGAACTGGCAGAGAAACTGCAAGATCAGCAGGTGAGCATGATGTCCCAGACCTGGACAAGGCCTTGAGCCATTAAGGCAATCTGGGGAGCCCTGGTAGTGAGCCTGCCCAGCCCTTGGATTACAAGTGGTGAGTTCCTGGGGAGAATTTCAGCCAGAACAGCAACCTAGAAGGTGCCAGACAATCTTGAGGCTGTGCATGACAGATAAAAAGGGACCCTTGGCTACATCCTGCCAAATCTCATTCAGTTGTGGAATTAGGGAGGGCCCTGCTGCCACAAGGCCTTTGAGCGTAAGGACTGTGAACTGAACTGGGTAGGCTCTGAGAGGCAACCCAGAAGTCTGTGCTGTCTCAGGAAATAGACTATCTGCAGTCGTATTCCAGGGAATTGAGGGAAGAGTATCAGCACCAGAGAAGGGAAATAAAGGCTGTGGTCCTCCTGATAGATTTGAGTCCAAAGAGAACAAGCCTTAGAAAGCAGAGGTCTTACCCCCAACCCCTGCAGTACAGGTGGGAGAAGAGCCAGATAACCTGGGAGTAGCTTCCCCAGGGGGAGGGGAATGTAAGCACGTTTCGACGTAGAACCATCCGGCCTGCTGCCAGGGGAGAATCCAGAAGGTTTTTCTGTTATCCTAAACTAATCGAAACTGCAAGAGACATTTTGGAGTGGTGCATCTCAAGGAGGAGAGGGGGATGGGTCCCACGCCTTCCAGGTTGGCCAGATCGAAGGTCTTAGATATAGAGACTTCCCATTCAAAAAACATAGAAGGATTTTTCCCCTCATTTTAGCCTCACTTCAGTGGTTCTTTGTAGGTATACTGAATTTGTATTTTTTTTTTTTTTTGGTATTGATTTGTGGGGTTTTTAATCTTTTTTTCTATTGTTATTTGTTAGTGTTTCGCATTTCTTTCTCTCTCAAGTTGTTCTTGGTGCCCTTTGGAAAAGGCTTTCTATAGATTCTGAAGAAAGGTTCTCTTTATTTCATTCTTAAGCCTCCTTATTCCTTATTTTTGTCTCTCTTGCTTTCTTCTAATCTGGAGTTGGAGTTCTTTCCTGCTTTTCTCTGTCCTGTATATACTCTTCTGTTTTCTGTCATGCTCCAAAGCTAACTCTCTCCCTACCTCGCCAATCTTATTAATAGCATTGTTACATGTTGACAGCTCAAAGCCATATGGCGTGGCATGTTGAGAATCAATAGTTCCATATTACTTATACATAAATCATTAAGGTAGATTTTTTTCAACATTATCAACAATATTTAATGTCACCTTTAACAAGCTCTTCTAATAAGTGACTAGATGATCTGTATAGACACCTCCACTAGTACTAGTATAGAACGTATTTCTAATTTTGAGTGGAATGATTGTATAAGATGATAACTTGTTACGTATGTTAATAGCCAATATGTGTTACGTTTAATCATTGATACTGATATCTGTCCCACTGTTGAAGATGATATTGTGATTGAAGCCTATTAAGAGTTGATAACTTTTGGTGGTTTGATTTAGCCTAGGTAAGCAATACAGAGGACTTTTATTATTGATGGGGACATAGTACTGACATTAGTGGAATCTTTCGATAACTCAATATTGTCTTACTTAGGTAGACATGGGTGGTGCCGACTGTGCCTCCTCATGTTAAGTGCAGATAGTTGCAGTACTGAACTGGTTATGAGGTTCTGTCAGTAACTTGATAGTTTTAGGTTATAATATTATTGTGAGTCTTCACTCATGTTGTGGATGGTGGCATAGGTGTTGATCTTGATTTCCAATATATGCCATTAGTTAGCTTGTCTTTGCAGCATATGCTATATTGTAACCTACTTCTCCTGTACTGAAAAGTCGAGATCAGGTAGCCAGCAGAAGGTTGGTCATTAAGAAGATCCCCAAAATTAATAGCTGAGTAACTAAAACAGGGATAAATATTAAAATCTAAATGAAGTCAAATTCCAAGGAAAAATATTATCTAATGGAAGAAATTTCCATAGTAGAGACAGATTTCAATGAAACTACCTGATCTATAACCCACAGCAATAGGAAAATGAGGCAACAAGTCTCCTAACATGCCTGCAGAAGTTTATATAAAGGGCCCTGAAGTAGCTGAACCTATAGGAAAAGAAGTTTTAAAAAAAAAAGTGGACCTAGTAGCCAGACAGTTCAAACAATGTACGCTTTAAAAATGCAAGGTGTGCTCAGTGAGTTCAAAGAGGACTTAATGAAACAAAAAACAATTTTAATTGCTGGAAAGCTTAAGGATAAATAAAGCAATGCAGGAAATGAAGGAACATTTCAGTAGAGAAGTAGAAAGACTAAAAGGATTCCAGGCAGAGTTCCAGGATATGAAAAACTCACTGGAAAACATGGGAAACCAGTTTGAGCATTATGAGGACAGATTATCAGAGCTTAAATATCAGGTAGACAAATTGGACCATAATAAGTATTCTCTGCAGTGCTCACTTAGTGGCTGCAAATTTCTTTAAGCTTTCTATATAATGGAAAGTTTTAATTTCTCCCTCTAATTTAAAAGACAATTTTGCTGAATGAAGCAGTCTCTGTTGGCATTTATATTCTCTTAGTGCTTGGATGACATTGCTCCATGATCACGTGGCTTTTAGGGTCTGGGTTGAGAAGTCTGCAGTGATCCTGGTGGGCTTGTCTTTGTAAGCTGCCCTGTTTCTCTCTTACAGCTCTCAGTATTCTCTCTTTGTGTTAGGTCTCGAGTGTTTTAATTATATGTCGTGATGAGGTTCTCTTCTGATCAAAGTTTTTTAGTGTTCTATATGCCTACAGTAGTTAAATGTTCATTTTTTTCCTTAGATTTGGGAAATTTTCTTTCATAATTGCATTGAACATGGCCTTTAAGCCTTTTCTTTTGTTCTCAGTTTTCTCCTGCACTCCCATAATTCTGAGGCTGTTTCTCTTTGACTCATCCATCAGCTGTGATAGCCATTCTCCTCCTTCCTTTTTTGTTTTGCGTTCTTTACGGCCTGTGCATTCCACCTCAACTATTTATCTTCTAGGTCTGATACTCTGTTTTCAAAATATTCAGACTAGTTACTTATTTTTTCCTGTGTGTTTTTCACATCCTGAATGTCTGCTTTCAATACTTTTATATCTCTGCTGTATTCTTCTGTAATTTCTTATATTGCCTTGATTATCTTCTGGTTTATATCTTCTTTGCTTTCCTCCAATCTTGTCAATGTTTGCTGATAGCATAGCTATGTCCCAGCATAGCTCTTACATTTTCTGTTTCATTTCCCATGTCATTTCCTGTTTCAATTCTAAGTATTTCTGGGCCCAGAAATTGTCACCATTTTTGCCTTTTTAATTTTCGGGTTCTGCTATTTCATGATCTCTGGTATCATTTTCTGGGGTGTCAGGTCTTTCTGTGGGAGATTTATTACCACATTTTCTCCTGGTTCTGTTACAGGCTCTGATATTGTTGATGGGCTTTGGGTTTTTTTCCCCCTAAAATTCTTCAATTTGACTCTTACTGTTTTAATTGTTACCCAGCTGTCTGGGTGCAGGAGGGTCAGGACGTGTGAAGGCCCAGTCCTGCCAAGCTCCCAGGAGCAGGCAGGGCTCTGAAGGGGGCTGCCTGGCTGGGACAGGGTGCTGGAAGGCCCATTCTCACCAAGCCCCTAGGTGCAAATGGGGCTCTGGCATGCAGGAGGGATGGGGCGTGTGAAGTCCCAGTCTGGCGAACTCCCAGGTGTAGGCAGGGCTCTGGCAGCAGCTACCTGGTCATCTTTGGGGCACAGGAGGGGCAGGATATGTGAAGGCCCAGTCTCGGGAGCTCCCAGGTGCAGGTGTGGCTCTGCCTACAGCTACCTGCTGTAGAACACCATAATTTCTTGTAGTGTGGAGCAGTTAGGGTATGAATTAAAGCATGCTTCCCTGTATTTAAAGGTTGTTTATCCTAACTTTTGAAATAAAGAACACAGAGGCTAAAATACAAACTGCATCGAGAAACCACTCACTCCTCAAATAGAACAGAATCTAAAAATTTTGACATCATGCTTTGTTGGTGGTACTTGTAGAAATGGGACCCCTTTTTGAGGGAACCCAGACATACTAAAATTACATAATTGCAAACTGTAAATTATATTTGAATATAGAAATCTCACTTTTGGAAAAGTGGCCTACAGATCACTGGATAATGTAGGAATTGTGTAGATAGAATGTTCCTTATTAAATGAGTTGTGATGCATTCTCACCACATGCAATTCCCATTGGATAGCTGCCGAGTCAGAGTGAGGAGAACCTCACTGTGCCAATACGGGCAGCCACCAGCCTGTATGGATAAGTGAATGACGCAAGGGCAGAGCATGGACTGTGGTGCTTCAAATTAACAGAGGAAGGCTGATGAAGCAAAACATGTCTCTAAAGCATGGAAACATTGGTAGGACAGGCAAGAAATCTGGGCACATAGAGTGGGAGCCAGGGGAGAATTTGGTCCAGTTAAGAAGTGAGAATATTAGTTTTGAGAACTGGAGAGTAGTCAGAGACTGACCTGACACTAGGCTCAGGGGATGGGCCAGCACTGCCAACCCCACCTCCCCAGCAGCCCTGAAATTGGCAGCGGAGCCAACATCTGTGGGTTTCAGCCTGTGATAAGTCACAGGTGACAAGGGTAAAGGCAGAAGATCTGTGCCACAGCCAGTTGGGTCTACAGGGTTATGTAAGAGAAGTACTGATTGGATGTGACAGATACAGGAAGAGTTCATAGAAGATTGTGAGGTTCACAAACTGGGTGGTTTGGAGACATTTGGTTACAAAAAATAAGTTGAAGCTGTGATTTTGGTAATTAGAAGATTTGTCTTTTGTGAAGCTTCCTAGGATGTTTAAATAGTTTTCTTCCGCTAACCAAGTTTAAGGTGATGCTCAGTGAATAATGTTCTTTCTCTTGACTCTTTCTGTTGTCTTAGGCAATGATTTTAGCTGCTGATCCTTTGCTGGATTGGTGTAGGGGACCATCCTGAGATGATATGACCAGTGTCTGGCCTTCGTCAGAATTCAGCCTCTTAGCCAAATGAGAGATGCTGTTCCTGAGATTTTGTGGGAAAGTGGTACCAAAAACCGTCCAATCTAAAAACATTGCAGAGAGCACTCGTGCCTAGAATTCTGACTCAAACTAAACACCAAGGAACTAAAGGAAATTGGTCTAGTGGCTTATGGGCAAAGAGAATTCCAGGCTCTGGCCCTGGCAACAAGTTCTTAGTCAGGGTGTCTCACACTGCACACCAGCTGTGCCCTTGTTTACAGCTACTGCTTTAAGATAAAAAATAATGGTGAAAGTATTGACCAGGAAGCACGAAAAGAGATCAGATTATGTTTAGTATGTGCTACTTTGCTGCCTATTTGAAATGTTTTATTAGGAACATTCATTACATTGCTCGGTGGTCTAGAATGAGATGTTAGAAAGCTTCTCTAGCAATAGTTGTGCCTATTTTGTACCTAATATATTATTAATGTCATGTACCAAACTTATTATACTTGAGACAAATTCTAGCTTGTGAAAGAAATATAAATAAGTAGATTTGCAATGTGTTTTGTTTACTAACCAGTATTTCACATTGGTGTTTAGGTAAAGATTAAATACGACATTATTAAACTGTGTTTACTGTCTTCCAGAGAGCATTAGAATTACTCAGTCATGTGAAAATTAGTCTCCCAATGGAAGGAACCTGCCCTTAAATTGAGGCAAATAACATAATAATACTAATGGCAAATATCGTCTTTCATTTTAGTTGATCTGCCAGAGGTTTTAAACAAGTAAACCGTGTATATAAGAAAGAGCTGCAGCCCCGCCGTCAGGACGGGTTGCCATGAAAGCTTGTGTTGCATATTTCAGTACTGGAAAAAGAGTCACACAGGTTCAAAAGGGTTTGATATGCTGAGTCTTAAGTGTGAACACTTCTCCACCCCAGAGCTTCCTACCATTCAGGGCTGCTTTTTTTTTGTTTTCAGAGAGGGTGAAATGTTGTTTTAGAAGTGACATCTATAAGCACCAAGCCCTCCCTCTTTTTCTGATTTTATTGTTCGCTTTGAGAGCAAGAAGCAACCTAACCCATTGCACTCTTCTGCCTCTTCCAGTGGCGTTTTTAATGTCGGACTGTCTTCCCATTGAATTTAGCTGTATCAATTATTTTTAAATTTAGAAAATCTGTCATTGAATATTTGCTTTTATAGAACAGAATGTTCATTCTAAAATCTAGGCATATGCTGTGTTTTTTGAGAAAAGACAAATTACAAAACTGTGAAATACTCAAACGGCCCTTGACCTTAAATTACCATTTACTTTTACCTCTTGCAGAAAATTACGTTTAATTGATACAGATGAATTTCGTAACCGCCAAGATGCATTGGAGCTGTCGACTTTTCAGAACATCATCATGAAACACATGGAAACTGCCAAGGAGATTCTCCTTAAAACGTAAAGTTTTGAAATCTCACGCAGGAAAACGCAAGTTTAGAAATGGGACTTGTAGGAGTCTGCATCTTAACTCCTTCAGAAAATCCTATTTCAACCAGCATTTTAATCATGTTTCAGTCATATTTGCAAGTGATGGATATCCTGATGTTCTATGCAGCATAGCAACTGAAATAATCGTTACTGATGTTTAGCTTTTATCTACATGTCTGCTTCCACCTCTCCTTGAGGGTGGTGTTGGACTCCTGCTGGAAGGGTTCTGAACTAACCATTTGCCAGATATTTATTTGACAGCTACTACTAATGTGTGCAAGGTGCTGAGTGTCTTTCACTTATTTTTGGACAAGGATGCAGAATGCAGAAAACTTTAAAACGTGATTAGAAAAGGAAAGTACATTGTTTGAAAGAGTTTACAGGGGAGGTTAGAGTAGAGGTTACCCTTGTCAAGTGGTACTTAAACTTCTCCTTGGATTGACCTTTCAGGGTGAAGTAGCCACGTTTCATAATTAGTGATGTGGATGCCAGGCATGTATTTTGGAACAATGTAGTAAAATTGTCTCTACCATGAGACATTAATTTATTACAAATAGGACATTGATACTAGATCAAATTCGAAATTAAGAGAGGACACTGAACTTCTGGCATAACTACATGTTTTTTAAACATTGAGAAATGTATGTTGATTAGTTGAAATTAAATTTTTCCTTTCTTTTTCTCCAATCAATTAGAATCAGATCTTTGTCTGATAATACAAGAAAGGACTTTAGCCTTTTATTACATATTATATTTAGTTAGCATAAAAATAAGGGAGAAATGAAAAATGAAGGCTCATAATTACTACAGAGAAGAAAATGACCTCTTAAGGATAGGATGCAAATATATTATCTTGGTCCCTAACCTTAGGGCTGTACCCCAGGACAACATTACCACTGTACATTTTAGCAGAATGAGTGTCAGAGTACAGAGTTAACTCCAAGCTTTTGTTGAATAACGCTCACTGGAACAGTGCAGGGTGTGTCTCTTGGTGCTTCCTCTGTGGAGTCTGGGGGAAGAGCTCTTGGGCCACGTGCTGGTGGTGTGGAATGTCAGCTGGCAGTGGAGACACCGTTAGCCAGTGATTAGTTGTGGAATCTTCACCAAGCTCAAGGTCTTGGCTTAATCTTCACCTGCCCCTTCTCAGAAGCTGCTGCAGTTTGTCACGCAGCTTTCTGGAAACTCACTTCCCTGTGCCCCTGTGCTGCTTTGATAGTCTCTTTAGAATTTCCTCCTCTGACTCTACCTAATCTCCCCGTACCCCAAGCGAGGGCTGTAGAGGCCTTTGTGTTCTCCTTCCCTCATCTCCTCCTGGCAGTTTCGTGATTTCCTTGTCTCAGCTGTTTCAGGATCTTAGTTGTTCGGGAGCACTGGGATCTGAGTACCGGCTTTCTCTGAGTGTCTCCTGTCTGGTGCCATGTCTGTACGTGAACCTCAGCACGTCCGTGCGTTTATCCTGTTGCTTTCCAACTTGCTCTTCCCCTGTTGTTAGCCGCTCCCGGGCCAAGTGGAAACCCATGACATTCCTTCCTGTCTCCTTTGCTTACTGTCACCCACACCTTTGCCACTGCCACCCCGACTCCTGACCTTGAGGGTGGCTATTCTGGTTTTTATCGTGGTAATAGTTCATTTAGCATAAAAACCATCACTCTAGTGTGCACAGTTCAGTGGTTTGCATATATATACACAAGATTGTGCAGTCACCGCTACTGATGCCCAAAAAATGTCCTTAGCTGTCAAGAAACGATCTATGAGGAGTCTCTTTCCACTTGACCTTCCACAAGCACCTAGTGACCTCTGTAAGCACTGATCTACTTTTGTCACATGCATTTCCTTGTTTTCAAGATTTCCTCTAGAAGGCATGGTAGAGTGCATGGTTATTTATCTGTGGTTCCTCACAGACAGCATGTCTTCAAGGCTCATCTGTGGTATAACATGATACCAATGCCTCCTTCATGCTTATGGCCGACTAATGTTATATTTTATGGATATACCACATTTTGTTTATCCATTCCTTGGCTGATAGACATTTGGATTGTTTCCTCTTTGGGGCTTTAAAAAAACTGCTGTGAGCATTCATTTTGTATCAACATGTCCTCATTTCTCTTGGATACGTACTTACAAGTGAATTTCTGAATTATGTGGTAACTCAGTACTTAAATTTTTGAGACTGCCACATAGGTCCAAAGGGATAAGATTTTATAGGATTTTATATTCCTACCAATGACATATGGGGATTTCAGTTTCTCCCATTCTTCTCAACAGTTACTGTCATTTTTTTGACTGTAGCCATTCTGGTGGATGTAAGGTAGTTTTGATTTGCATTTCTGTAATGATTCCTTATGTTGGACACTGTTAAATGTGCATACTGTCCATTGATTTATCTTCTCAGATAAATGTCTGTTTGAATCCTTTACCTATTAAGTATGGGGTCATCTGACTTTTTATTATTGAGTTGCAAGAGTTCTTTATATATTCTGAATATTAGACTCTCATCAGGTATATGATTTGCAAGTATTTCTCCCACTGTATGAATTTTCCTTTAATTTTCTCAATAATACCCTTTAAGGGGACTTATTTTTAAACTTTCAGGATATTTGTTACAATTTTTGGGTTGCCTCAGCTCATGGAATGATGTCTAGGAAACAGTTGACTAATTCAAGGCAACAAAGATTTATCTCTTTACCTAAACCTTTCCTAAGAGTTCTGTTATGTTTACTTATTATAGTTAGGTCTTTTGACAATTAAACCTAGTCTTGACTTATTTATTTATATTGAATGAGGTGTGAATTCAATTTTTATAGACTACTAGAAGCCTTAGCATTATTTATATAAAAGTCTGTTTTTTCATTATTGAATGCTGTTCACATTCTTGTTGAAAATAATTTGCCCACAAACCTGAAAATTTATTTCTGGGATCTCTATTCTGTTCCACTGTTCTATCTGTGTGTTTTTATGCTAGTCCCAAATTGTTTGATTAGTGTAGCCTTATGGTAAATTTTGAAGTAAAATTGTGTTTCTTCCTTCGTGATTTTGGTTGTTCTAGGTTACTTTCATTTCCATGTGCGTTTTTGTGTCTACCTTTGTATAAAATAGGCTATTTGGGTTTTTGATAGGCCAAACATTGAATCTATGAATCAATTTTGAGAATATAGCTACTTTAACAATATTCAGTCTTCCAATCTGTGATCATGAGATATCTTTCCATTTGTTCAGTTCTTTAGTTTCTTTAAACAATGTTTTGTTATGTTCTGTATACCAGTCTTACAGTTGTAAGTAGTATAAATTTTTTCCTGAATATTTTTACACACTGTGAATGGGATTACTTTCTTAATTTCATTTTCAGGTTATTTGTTGCTAGTGTACAGAAACACCTTTGCTTTTATACATTTTCTTTTATATTTTGTAACTTGGTGCAGTTATTAACTTTATCTTTTTTTGTTTTTATCTTTTTATTTTGAGACAGTGTCTTGCTGACTCACTAAGTTACTCAAACTGGGCTCACACTTAGAATCTCGGCTTCCCAAAGCTCTGGGATTTTGACCTGCTTCACCTGACCCAGCTCATTCCTGACTAACAATTTGAATATCTTCTCTTTTTTTCTTGGTCATACTAGGTTAAAATTTGTCTGTTTGTTCCTCCTTTTAAAGAACTCTCTTTGTTGATTTCCTCTACTGTTTTTCTATTTTTCATTTTGTTTCTATTAAAATTGTAATTTTCTCTTTTCTCATTTTGATTTTAGTTTGCTTCTCTTTTTCATGTTTCTAGTGGAATTCTATTCTTGAGATTTTGTTTTATTTTTAATGTAGGTGTTTCTAGCTATAATGTTCCCTCAGATCCCTTACTGTACTTGTCTACTGTGTTTTGGTATGTGATGTTTTCATTTTTATTCATCTTAAATTAGTTTCTCATTTCTCTTATGATTTCTTCTTTGACTCTTGAGCTGTGTAGAATGTGTTGTTTCATTTCTACCTTTTTGTCAGTTCCCAAGAACCCTTCTATGGTTGCTTACTAATTTTGTATTTCAGTCCTTTCCTATTTACTGAGACTGTTTTATGACTGCCACTATTTTTGTTCTTTCACTCTAATTCTCAGTGGGGCTACACAGGTGCAGACCAGGTCCCTCTGCCTTTGGCATCATCCTCCAGCCAGATTAAACCAGTGCCGGATGAATCTTAAAATACCTGCAGTTCAGAATATCCCAGTGGTTGCAAACCTACATCTGTATTTCTGAAACTGCCCCTTAAGACCTTCTGAAGCATGAATCTGATGTAGCCTTCTTACCCTCATTTCTGAACACTTGGATTCTGGCTGTGCCTATAAAAATAGCTGTGATAAATAAGACAGAGCCTAGAGCCTGCTTCTGTTTTGTAACGAGTTTACCACCGCTAAAACACCATGGATTAAGTTGAGGCTCTATATTTCCTTTATAAATGACTGCTAATTTTCCAAATGATCAGTTACTCTTCGTTTCTACTGGTTGGATGGTCTTAGGAAATTTGAAGATTGTTCAGTTTACTTCCTTCTTAAGTTGTGTGACTTTGAACATCGTTGTGTTTGTGTGTATAATTGTACCTACTGGTTGAATCAAAGGTTAAGGAGATTCAGATAGAATAAGAAGGTTGAAAGATTGCAGCTCACACTGTTTTCAGTGCTTGGTGCAGCTCATTGCTAGAGGAGCGTCTGCCCTTCTGTGCCAACTTGAGTCACCCTTCTTCCAAGAAGTTCTTCGCCATTACTCTCTTGTTTTATAGTTCAGGCTGGCCTTCAACTCACAGCGATCCTCCTGCCTCAGCCTCCCAAGTACTGAGATTATGCTGGAATTGCAGGCATGCACCACCACACCTGGCTTGTGGGGTTCACGGGAATCAAACACAGAGCCTTGTGCTTGTTAGGCAAATGCTCTAACTGCTGTGCTACTCCTCCAGGCCTTCCGTAGTCTTTTATAACTCCTCCCTTTTATACCATTTCTCTACAAATGTCCCTTTTTTCCCTCACTGACTTATAAGCATGTTTGAAACAGAGACCTATTTTGTCCCCCAGATGTTCTGCACATGACAGGGAGTCTTTCAAGTATTTTTGAGATAGCTAGTGAGTACATAATTTTTAATGGATTTATTCCTGCTTTTTTTTCCCGGTTCTAGAGATCCGTCTCTGTCCCCGGCATGGAGCCGCTGACTGTTCCTGGGTCCCCTTGGTGGCCTTGTGCTGCCCCTCGCTGCCACTGCCTCCTGCCTGCTCTTCCCTGGAGCTTTGCCCAGCTTGCTGTGGTTCAGGCTCCTCTGCTGCAGCTGCAGCGCAGCACGTCCCTCCCGAGCGCGTGGGTCAGCCTGTGGCTGTGGACATCCTCAGGGATTTGCCTCCTTTCCTTCTTTTGGTCCCCCTTATCTTCTCTGTTACCTGTCTTGTAAGCAGTGAAATGACCAGATACGGAAGCCTGCTACTACTTACGTATTGCGTGGTACTTTTTTCTTTCACTTCTTGGGGTCTTCCTTCATCATCCTCGTTTCTGTCTGTTTGTCATCAGTATAAAACCCTTCTGCCGCAAGTGTACATGGAAGGTCGTGTCTCTGTCCTTTACTTCATGTCTGGTTTTTCCTGCTGTGCCATGTCTGCTTGGTCTTTATTGAAGAAATGATGATGTCGTATCTTTCTATGTCCCCTGCCTCACTGTCCTCAGCATATAGAAGGACACTTAGTATATGTGTGTGCCTTTTCTCATTTCCCCCATAATTATTATTTTTATTAGTGTATGTTTGCAATACATGACAGTTACATTCATACGTATTTGTTAAAGGATGAAAACATTTATTTCAAACTCCGATTTGCTTTCTTAAAACGTTCAGGCAACTGTGAAAATTGCATTAAATCATTTTTAAAATCCATTATCCTCTTTGGAGGAAGGTACCAAGGTTCTGTCAGCCTGTGCTGCAGATAAAGGTTGAATGAGCTGAACACGCCTTTGTGATCCTTGTAACGTATGAATGACATTGTACTGGTCCTCTCTTATTACAGGGACAGGTGTACACTTGACCCTTTATTTTAAATCAGTCCCACTCAGGCTTTCACATCAGGGGAAGTAGCAAAAGAAAGTACGTGATTCTGTTGACTCGGATCTTGTTTTTCTTCCATTTTTGGGAAATAGTATAGCATGGACACCAGCTAGGTCCACCTTTGGATAAGGTCTTCTTTGCTTTAGTCAGTAGTTCATATTGTAGCTTTTACCCAATGAACACGTTCCCTACAGAACACGTAATAGGCTGAGGAGAAGTATCTCACGGTGTCCTAGAGTTCTCATAGTTCTTCCAAAAGTAAAAAGCCATTGTTCTAGGAGGCAGATTTATGTCTCAGAATATCCTATCATTGGGTCATTTTCAACTGGTAATGATTGGAAAATTTCTTTTCCTGCAAGCAGTGAAATATTCCAGCACTTACACTTCTGAGTGGATAATGTCCCTTAGCAGTGTGCCTCTTTATGATGACCTTTGGATGTCTAGAAACGGCAGCTAATGCTTAATGTGAAGGAGCAATTCACAGAAGAGTACTGACTTTTAAAAGTCTTTTGTTCTTTCAAGGTGGTTTCCAGAAGTGCAGAATATTTATTACCACGGCAATAAAAAAAAGCAATTGCCAATTGGTGAGAACAGTGCCAAGTTGGAGTCTTTTTTCAGCTGCGCCGCAACACTTATGACTCTACAGCTACAGGAGCTGACTTTAGTCTCCATGCAAGATTTCACAAACTTAATCGCACAACCCCCAGTAAGTGAGCTCCAGTCACGCCAATACTCCCTTACTGATTTACTTATTTTTAATCTTTTCAAAGAGGAAAATGATGAAGCATCATTTCCTCTGAGAGAGCAGAAAGTACATCTTTCAATCTATTACACTTAATTGTTAAAAAAAGAACAGTTTGTGTCAAATGCAGATTTAGGATAGGTGATTACTGTCACATTAGATGAAGATGAGGGAAAGAAGTACAAATCCTCATGGTTGGGGAATTCAGGGCTTAAGACTGGGGAAGAGTCCCCGAGTTGCACTTTCAGTCTTTGGAAGAGGAAGGTCGTAGCTCCAGTGTGACCTGGACCCTGGGGTCAGGATGTTTTCCTCTTGGACTTATGCTTCTATGATTCCAAGTCTCACTGATACTTATATTCTCTCTCTCTCTCTCTCTCTCTCTCTCTCTCTCTCTCTCTCTCTTTGAGAACTTGACCCTATAGTTAAACCATAGACCTGGTGAATACTGGAGGCTAACTCTTGCTCTTTTCAGTAGAGCTCTTGCTTGGCTGAACTGTGTGGGCAATTAGAGGATGGGTATGTAGGTGTAGTTTTGTATCTGTAGCAACAGTTGTGACTGTATACAGTTTATGTGTAATTTTTTCTGTAGGATTCCGTCAGAGCTTTTGAACATCCGGGTTTCGTGGTGAGGCTGATTCTGCATAATGACACCATTAAGTTTGAACCTGAGTTCCATGACTATGTTCACATCCTTATGAATGTGTATGACGTCATGACGAAGGTTGTCAGTTCTGTGCCGAAGGTGGAGACAAAACTCTATGCCAAGTGGGTGAGTAACAAGGACCTTCTTATGGTCTGGATGTGAATAATGATACTCACTTCAGGTAACTTCTGGACAGCATAGACACATATCCTCTGCTTCACAAGAAATAAACAGACTGGTGTTCTTGAAGAAAGCTTTGTCAGAAAAATACCATCTTCCTAGAAGCTTCTCATGGTCTTCATACAACTTGCATAGTCTTCCACTGTACTCAGCTGAAAACCTGGGAGGCAGGACTAGCGCTGTGACAGGATTCGAAGCAGCTGGTGACTGTGTGCTGCACACCCCCCCCCCCCCCAGTGGTTTTCTGTGGCGCCTGCTCAATGCTCTCTGCTGTTCCAGCTCTGTAAGTGTCTTCTGGTTGTCTTACTCTCCTCAGACCCCTTTCCACGTAGGTAGAGAGCTTCCGTCTGTGTCCTTCAACTCAGAGACACCATCTCTTCCACGTCAACACGAGTTTCTACAGTTTGGAACATCACATGGGCATGTCTGGGGACTCCTGAACCTAGAAGGAAGGCTCCAGGCTTTAGCTTCCTTCTTCCTTTTATATTTTTAAAATAATTTTCAAACATTTGATTCATACAGAAGAGTACAATCTACTTGGGTGTCAAGGTTGAAGTAGGAATAAACTTAATACCATGAAGCCGTAGCTTGTCTTAACACGTGCGGTGTTTCTGCTGCTGACCACTGTGCCCCACTGCCCCTTCATCTGGAACACTCCTCAGCATGAATTTTGGTTCTGTTACTCTTCATTTTTTGAAAGTCAACTTACTAATGTTTGCCCATTCCTAGACACTCTCTGTTTAGACTTTTCATATCTTTGTGCGAGTTTTCATATCTTATATGTGATTTGCGACTCGCATTTTTTCACTTAACATTGCGTTATAATCATGAAAGTGCATTTTGAGGCTATTATCCTATTCCGTGAGCTCATTTTAATTTTATTTTTTTATTTCCCAAAATCTATAGCCCTTGTCCTTTTTAAAAATAATCTTTTGTATGATGTATTCACTAAGTTTTTACTCCTGTTCATCTATATTGCATTTTACAGTATCTTACATTGACGATGCCAGCTTCTCCGTTGTTTGCCCACCTGGTTCCGCGGTTGGCCGCCGGCGGCCCCTGGTCACTTACTGGTCTGGAGGTGTTCCCTCCATTCTTCCCATTCCGGGATGGCTTGGATGCACCTTGGACTTCACGTTGTCAGGTCCTCGGGGCTGTGCTTCACGTTGCTCCCCTTGGAATGTGCACTTCCTCTTGTTTGTGCTCTGGTGATCCCTGTGGCCAAGGATCACTTTTGACTAAATCCTTGTTTAACGATTCTGTGAGTGATGCTGGCAGGGCAGACATTCATCCGAATCTGAGAACGAGCTGTGGCTGCAAGTCCCTGAAGCGAACTCTTCTTTCCTTCTTCACTGAAATGAGGCATGGCAGCTCACTTCCTTTATTTTTCCTTCCTCACTCGCGTCCTCCGCCTTCAGGGTCCTGGAGCTCTGTTTCCTCAGAGCCTTCCCTTCGTTGTGTCATCACTGTGTTGCCTTTCCTGTGTTCTTGCTTGGTGTGGGGATGTGAACTTATCCCCCTGTCTTGCTCAGGTCAGAGGCTTTGCCCCCCCCCTCCACCCCCCATAAGGCTGCTGCCTGCAGGGTGACTGGGGCCAGGGAAGCCCCTGGAGAGCTGCCCCTGCTGCCCCTGCCCCTGCTGCCCCTGCCCCTGCTGGCCACAGCGACCCCTCTCCAGGCTTCTTTCCACTCATTTTGGACCCTAGACTTTCCTTTCTTACTTTGTTTCCTTAGCTATGTATTACAATGCCCAAAGTTGGCTTTTTTTTTTTTCAGTGTATTCATGTATGTATTTCTCAGTATCTGTTCCCCATATTGTCATAATTAGAAGTTTCAAGAAACTTACTGTTAATTTTTTCCTTGTGTAATTCCAACTCATTTTTGTATTCTTTTCTATTCTAATGTCCTGCTTTTTTTTTTTTTTTTTTTGAGACAGATTCTTGCTCTGTAGCCCAGTCTGGTCCTGAACTCACTATGGAGCACAGGCTGTCCTGGGACTCACAGCAATCCTCCTGTCTCAACCTCCTGAGTGCTAGGCCTACAGGCATGCACCACCATGCCCAGCTTATGTGGTGCTGGGGAATCAAACTGTGGTACTTAGCGCTTGCTAGGCAAGTGCTTTAACCACTGAGCCATTCTTCCAGCCCCTCTAATGTCCTACTTTTTTCAAGAATGGCTAGAGGTAGTTATGAAACAGACAAATATAAAAAAGTGATAAAAGTTATTAAGCTCTAAGTGGAGAAAAGTAGCAATTATAATGATTAAATAAAAGCAGTTGCTATGATTTTTGTGGTTATAAAATGCAGCTCTAACCTTCATGATTTCTAAGGCTAAGGGGAAAAAATGACAAGTTTAAATCTGAATTAAAATAGTTAATTTAGACTTCTCATGTGGAGGATGGTATTTTTTTCTAGTGTCAAATTCTAACAGATATTTCATGGGACCTGGGTAAAGGCTTTGAAACTTTATATGCCAGCAATACCTCATAACGTTTTAGAAGTGTAAGTTCCTGGGTTGAGAGTGACTGCCACCCTACACCTCCCTGGGTGGCCCTGGGCGTCAGTGAGGACTGGCAGCAGCCAGTCTGACTGACAGTGTTTGAGGAGGAGCGCTGCACACAGCCTCAATGATCTTTGACATGTGTTGCGGGAGTGGAATTCATATTAATGTTTGGTTAATCAAAACCTTTGATAGGAACTGAAAGTAGACGTAAGTATACTTCCTTTTCATAGAAGACAGACCTGCAGTGGGTCCCTGCCTGTGAGTCCACACATGCACCTGTTTCAGGATCTAATGTGGTACTGGCCTGTGGGCTCCTGAGGTCTCATACAAATTGCCATCTCTCTGCCAGCAATAGAAGCTGATTGGATGTCCTACCAACAGTATACTTGCTACACTAGTCCTGAAGTCCTGATGTTTGCTTTTGTTTAGAAAGATCAATCTGTAGACTTCAGAAATTAGGCAAACTGTCAATAAAAATCTCCTCTAACAAGAACAGAGGAGCTTCCTGTGGAAAACGAGTCTCTCGCACTAGATGCTCTGCATGGTGGGCAGGTTGCCTTGTCCTAAGCTTCTCTTTCAGGAAAGATGATGCTGAACATGTACCCGCCATGGGGTGCAGTGGTGGTGGTGCCAGGGTTTCCTGGCACTCTCAGGAAATGTGACTGTTTTCTGAAATGACAACTAGGGGCACAGCAGGCATAGCTTTGCACCAGGTCTCTAATCCTTTGACACGACCATTTGAATGCTGTAGAGTATCCACTACAACAACAACTTCTGTTGGTTACAGTTAAAAGCCCCTTCTTCTGGATAACAGAGCGCAGATACTTTTGAGAGCAACTTAATTCAGATACTAATCTCTACCAGCATGTTTATTTAAAAATGGGGAGAGACAGTCTGATAAGATTTGTCTGCTTATTTTAAATTGTTGTCCATTCATTCACTGTTCTGACTGTGGTAACAGAACACAAATGTGTACTACTAAGGCCTTGAGCCCATTCTCACTGCTGTTCACAGGGTCAAAGACGGGAGGTTGGTGAGCGAGTCTGCCATCTTTCTTTGCTCTGGAATCTATTCAGATTTCTCCTCAAAATGGAAAAGCTCTGTGACTAAAGAATATGTTCACACCACTCTGGGCTAGCAGATTTTCTTTTAATGACACACAGTATAAATGCAACCTTAAAAGTTAGCATACATAGTTGCACAAGTGAAATGTGGGTTTTGATGTTTTGCTATTTCAAATCTTGTTTAGTATGCATTTTGAAGCAACCATTCTTCCACCCACAGAGAAAGACAAAACACAACAGTGTGGCCCCCAGAAGACAAAAAGTAGAAACCTAAGTTTTAAAACACTGCTTTGATTTGAACATCTTCCTACAGATTAGAGATTAGAACATCACAGAGACCAAGTGAATTTCATAAAAAGACAATTTCCTCTTAAGATGGGCATGTTTGCTAAGATAAGTAACATGGCTATTTTTGCTCAAGGTATTGAAAGATTTGTGTTATTTTCCCCTCTTCCTTTAGGACAGTCAATCCAAGTCGACAACCTTGAATCCTATAATTCTGGACGAAATTATCAGTGCTCACAAAGCGAAGATTAAAGAGGTGGTTGACAGAGAGAGTGTGGCGCCCATGGAGCACCTCAGACTCTATGACAAGTATCAGTTTTTAGTTTCCAGAAAAGCAGAGAAAGACATTGATGAGTTCCTAGCAGAAAATCATCATTATGAGAGAGTAATAGAGGAAATCCACAAATACGAAAAGCTTCTGGAGGAAATACAGTTTACATCTAGAAAGGTAAACAGGTTGTTCTGGACACCTGCCACCTGGACCTCAGGTCTCTCCCCAGTATTTCTAGCATGTAGTTTTAGAGCACGCTGTGACGGAGTTAGAGCATCATTACCAGCAGAGGCCTGTCTATCAAGCTTGTGGTATGTGCCTAGCGTTGTTGTCAGACCTACGTCTAAGTGGGCAGACTGTGACCTTGTGTGTTGAGGACAGGCGTGGTTCTTATATGTAGGTAGGTGAAACTAGTTTCACAGTGCTGGCTGAGTGATACTTTATAAAATTTACTCTTTGTTTTGTATCTATAAATACTTTGGAAAGTATAGTAAGTAAACAAAAGCATGATTGTTTCTATGTAGTAAGATGCTAGGAATTTATATTTTTATTCTGGTGTCCTTTTAAATATTTTTAAAATGCCCAGGACTGGAAGAATACTAGCAAGTGCAAGGTCCTGAGTCCAGTTCCCTCGCGCCAAATGAGCGGGGTAGGGTGGTGCACTCAGGAGGCTGAGACAGGAGGATTGCCATGAGTTCAAGTCCAGCCTGGGCAACATAGTGAGTTCAGAAGTTCTAAATCAGCCTGGACTACAGAGTATGATCCTGTCTCAAAAAAAAAAAAAAAAATCCATATGTTATCTTCCTGGTGCTAAAGTACAGCATTTGAAACCCATCCTGTGTAGTTAGCAATAACCCAAGTCTCTGAAGTGTTTTAATCCATTATTTTTCTGAAATAAAATTGGTTTCCAAGATAACAAATTTAAAAAAATATTTATCCAGAAGATAAAAACAAAAACCAAAACAACTCGGTTTTTATTTCTTTGAGGTGATAGAGATTAAGCCCAGGCCTTTGTACCGAGCTACATCCCCTATCATTTTCTTTATTTTTTTTCTTTGGAGTGAGAATATTGCTAAATTGCCTAGTTGTAACTCAGACTTGTGATCCTCCTGCCTCAGACTCCGGGTGCTGGGATTCCAGATGTGCGCCACCCTTCACTTTTGGTCAGTTACACGTGCACATATATGAGGAGAATGGCAAGACTGTGAGAGCTTGTGTGCTTTTATTTCTTTTCATGTGTATTTCATATTGACTGTGCTGCAGGTGGTTCGTCTAGGAATGTTTGAAATGCACTGCGAGGAACTAATCAGAGCTTTGATGAAACGTGCTGATATTATCTGTGGGAAACTGATAATGAAAATGTTCA
The DNA here is from genome assembly GCA_004027205.1 of Ctenodactylus gundi. Classification (NCBI taxonomy): domain Eukaryota; kingdom Metazoa; phylum Chordata; class Mammalia; order Rodentia; family Ctenodactylidae; genus Ctenodactylus; species Ctenodactylus gundi. The sequence goes on along the minus strand of PVKB01000737.1, from coordinate 572,168 downwards.
GAGAGCACCAGGAAATAAATACAAGGTATTTATGTGATACAGATTGTTTTATTTAATTACTTATTTATTGAGCCAGGTTCTCTTTCTGTAGCCCAGGCTGCTCCTGAACTCACTATGGAGCCCCGGCTGGCCTTGGACTCACAGAAATCCTCCTGCCTCAGCCTCCTGAGTGCTGGGATTACAGGCGTGTATTTGTATTTTTTAAGAGAGAATGTCCAGTAGGATAGACTGTCACTTGGCTGAAGCAATGGGTCCTCCCTGTGCTGAGTGATCTCAAAGACAAGACGATGCCAAACTTGCTTCTCCATGGCTTCACGTGCCATTTGGGATATGATCCTTAGTATTACTTCCTGTTCGTCATGAATGTGACTTTCTCCTTGTTTGAATTGAAGGGTGGATTAGACCTGCTGCCTTTCTTTTGCAGTGGACAATTCTCTAACTTCAGACTTTGAAATCTGTGTAATCAGTCCACAAAATGGGTTTGCAAAGTGGCTTTGCATGTCAGCTGTCACCAGTCCTAAGGGGTCCCTGATGGGATTCTGTCTTCCTCTCTTTACTTTGCAAGGTTGTGACAGCTTATTATCTTAGCTGAAAACTCGGCCTGGAAGTTTTTTAGGAAAGTTCAGTAAACTTACAGAATAGTGATATGTGAAGCTCAGAGCCTGATGGCTGAAGACAGGTGCAGCTGGTGTAACTTACCTGCGGGCAGTGGTGACGGTTTTGGCCTGGGAATGGCTTTTCAGTTATCAGAAAGAGGATCAATCAAAAATAGTATCAGAACGTTGCTTGTGATTATGGTATCAGAGAAAACAGAGACTACTAAAAATATTTTTCTCAAGATGGAAGCTTTATTCATCTGCCCTATACCATAGAACCATGCTCTAAAATACAAGTGAGACTGCTGAGGGAAATCGCGAGATAGAGAGGGAAAGATGTCCTGCTCTAAGTTGCAGCAGGTCGCGCGTGGTGAGCGCAGTGCTGAGCAGACGAGGTGGGAGAGAGGAGGACAGGGATGGTTTTCTTTGGGGCACGTTTTGGGAAGCGTGTTAGGCTCCGAGGGGAAGTGGCCTGTGAGTTTCACCTTGAAGATGAGTCTGCCAGGTGAACCCCATGGGAAAGAATCCCAGGCAGAGGGGGAGTGCAGGTGGAAGGCGAGGAGGCACCTGCCCAGGAGTGGTGACGCTGCTCTCCTAGGGCTTGCTGGGAGGAGGCCTGAGGGGAGGCTGAAGACAGACACCTCGTGAAATAAGACTGGACTTGGTGGCTTTTCTCAGATTCAGAACCATATTTCCTAAAACCATATTTTCTTACGGTACTAGAAGAATAGCGATGTGTCTTCTATTGATAACTTTTCATGCTGGGCGACATATTTACTTTCGTAGCTCCTTTTCCTGCCTCTTAATGCTGTCTCAGCTCACACCAGCTCCACCTGTTCCCGGGTTTTTGCTTAACTGTGCCTGTCTCACCTGATGTACAGGGGCCATATCAGGACTGTTATAGGAACGTAAGACTTTAATGTCTTGTTCCTCCATGTCTTGGCTCCTCCCCATGAAGTGCCCCCTTGTGGTTTCACCTCGTTTCAGAGTGGAAATCTCCACCTGTCTACCTGTCTCTACCTGTGACTCCAGCCCAGTGTCTCCGTCAGTTGGCCCGGTGCCCTCAGACCCCTGTCCCCTCTGTATTCCTTACTCTGAACTTCTCCTTCTCTGTTGATTCCACCTGTCACATGTCAAAACCCTCTTCTGTCTTCCTCTTCACCTTCAGCATGACCTCTCTTCTTCACCGTATGGCTAGCTTCTGTGAAGAATTTTTCTGGTCTTCGTTGGCCTGTGCTACTTTTTCCTCCTACCCCAAACTCTGTTCATTATTGATGAGGTATGATTTTAAAATATGGTGAATGTTTACATTTCTAAAATGTGTTATACAAAGAGACACATTGCCTGGCATTCCCTGAGAGTGCCCCCCCCCCATCAAATCCCATTGTCCTTACCACTGTCTGGAGCAGCTCTGAGAGTCCTCTTTTGGGAGTGTTTGAGTCGTGTTGTCATGGCTGCCTCAATGTCCTGAGTCGATTCAAAACAAGTCCCTTTCGTAGTCATTTTGGCTTTGGGGAAAAGCCAGAAGTTGCCTGTGGCCAGGTCTAGGGACTAAGGTGGGTGAGGACACACTGTCATGCTTTATGAGTCACCTTCCCATGGGGTGGCGCTCGACAGAGGTGGTCACTGTCCCCTTTTTCTGTTTGTTTGAATCGTACTTTGTAAAGACACTAAAGAAGAGGATTTCCAGAACTGCTTCAGAACATGGCAAGAACCATGATCTATGTGTGTTTGAAGCTAGGGGGAGAAATTTGAGGAGGATTAATGGCGATGTATCTTTTGCTGTAATGTATTTAGAAAATTTAAATGTTCATCTTTTACTCTGATCACCCTTGCCTATGGGTAACCCAAGTCAGTGAGAAATGTTCGTATATTCCCAGCGGCTTCTGAGCACATTTTAACCATTCCCTCTGAATATATACTTAAAGTGTTCCCCCTTTTTTTGTGCCATCTCAACTAAATCTCTTTTAGTACCCATAAAAATCTAGGTTGGAGGTGCTAGTTTGCTTGGCCTTCCATTTGGGATTGTCGGCTGCTGAGTGGGCATAGTACCAACCCTTCCAGGTTTGTAGCTCTCCTTAGAACTGCAGTTGGAGATACAACAGATGATCGTTGAATTTCTGCTGAATTAATAGGTAGGTGATGACAAATTGTATTCAATTCATGAGACGTCATACAGATAAGTTACAATCTTGCTTTCCATGCAATGGAGTAGTAAGCGGGAATGCGCTTGGAGTGAAGTTTACCCACCCACTTGTAACATGGGCTTGTCTGGTGTTTCAGATTATGCGAAGAATTTGAGAAGATCGCCGAGAACGCTCTCAGCACCCCTCCCAACACAGCGGAACTGATGGCAATGAAGGTACGCTTGTGCGCGTGCCGGCCGGGTGCACAGCGGTGTACCACTGACGCAGGGCACGGGAAACAAGCCGCAGGCGAAAGTTAACACGGGCTGACACGGAGATGTTTCGAGCGCTCAGTTGAGTCTGCAGTTTGATGATTGACGCTGGACTCCACCAAGGTGGCTCTCCTGGTCTTGTGGGGTCACGGTATTGGGTCACTGTACCTTCACAGGCTTTTGACTGTGGTTGGGTGTATCGGGTGACACAGCGCACTGGCTCAGCTAGCTCTCTGTGGAGTGGACAGTTGGAAATCTTGCTTAGCAGTGTGGCTGTCGTCCTGCAAGCGCACCTGGGCAGCGCTTCATGGCATGGTAGAGTACAAACAGCTGCTCTTCAGCTATTGCTTTTGCTAATTGCAATGGTTTGCATTCTATTTGTGCCACCACGTCCAGTTTATGAGGTGCTGGGGGATTGAACTCAGGGCCTCATGCTGTTTAGTCAAGCACTCTAACCACTGTACTCTTTCCTATTTCTCCAACCCTCTGTGTTCTATTTGTTTAGACTCACAAAATAAAAACATTTAGCCTGGCGAGAATGATGTTATATCAGTGAAATATTTCTAGACCGTTGTGCTTACTTATTCTTTTTTGATTATAAGAATCAGAACGTGAACAATGTATGGGATTGTGTAAGGTATAATGTAGACGCTCTATCCTTACACAGAGTTCCTTTCATTAGTGTAATGATTCTCTGTACTTTGCTGTGAATTCTTGTTTCCAAACTTGTGAGCAGGAAGCTGAGTTACAGTACAGAGAAGGTATAGGTCGACACACATGGTTCCAAGGAGTGGCCGGGTTTTCATTTCTTGGTGGGTGGCAGTTTGTTTTTTCCTGGAAATTTGTATCATTAAAATATATAAGTATTTAGTTTTTAAGAATGCTTTGAGAGGTCTGCATGGACATGTCACATACCGCTGTGTGTGTATCCACTCACACACGTAAGCAGATGGGCCTCTGCCCAGACAGAGTCCTCTCTCTGCTGCAATTACTTTATTCACTGAGGGGTTAAACCTCCCTGTGTTTCTCCTACTAAATGGTCGAGGACTCTCACTTTTTTTCCAGACTCAGTAATCAGTGGCTCTAATACAATTTATTAAAATTTTTGTCATTTCACTCCCAAAATGAACTGTTCCATTTTCTTTTTTCTGAAAAATTATTCTTGTTATTGGTACCTGTTTGAGAGACATGGTAATTACATTCAACATGGGGAACAGGTGCCTGTTCAAACCGCATCTTAAGCATTTTCACTTCCCTTTCCCTCTGAGTTCTGTATGTACATGGAGCTGGTCGAGCTTCCCCTTTCGCTCAGTCCTCTCCCCCAGCCAGACAAGACAAGAACAGTTTGCGTTCCTGTCTACACCCTGCTATTTGGCGGGGCTAGTCTCACTCACATTTTTCTTATTCACAGTTATTATCTTTGTTATTCTTGGATGGTTACTATTTCAGGGGATTTAAAATCTGTATCAAATTTAGTTTTTAAAAATTCCACTGACTCTTTCATTGATGCTCCCTTAATTTTATAAACTACATGGAGAAAAGTCCATCTTTCCTAATAACATTTTCCAATGTTTTAACACGTATGTCTGTGTTTATTCAGAATTTTGGAAACATCTGTAATAAGACATTAGACTTTTCTCTTTAAAGATTTAGTATATATCTTGTTAAATTTGTCCACAGTGAATTCTTAGTTTCTCTGTTAAGAGTGTGGTATACTTACTATATAGTTTCTAAATTCAAGTACAGCTGGCGTATTGGAAAACTATTGGTTGTGTGTATTTATCTTGTCTGTTCTAGTCTCTTCTTGCTTTCTGAAATCTCTACCAACCACTCAGGTTTTGTATTTCTTGTTTTGTTTTGTTTTGTTTTTTTCTTGTGCAAACATAGTTTGTTGTCAGTCTAGGTCAGTAGATCTATGTCCGTAGTTTCATGTCGGTATTGTTCCTGTAGTAGTTGGGTTGGCCCTGACTTAAATTCTGGAGTCCCCCGACTTGCTACTTGGCTGTAACTCTACAGTGTCCAGACCAGTTCTCTCTTGCCCCTTAACCCACGTGGTTCTCTTGGCTCGCAACCCTCTCTGCCTGCCTCTCTTCCACATTTTCTCCGCCATGAGCCTGTGATAAGCCACCCTGTACTGCCGACGGCTTCAGACTTCTCGTCTGCCTCCTGAGCAATGTACTGTCCTTGCTATCACTTGTCTCTGTGGAGAGTTTGCCGTTTTACTGGTGACTGGTGTTCGACCGATAACTGTCTCCCTGATGGATCACAAACTCCATCAGGGCAAAACTTGTGATTGTTCCTTGTCACTCAACGTTACCAGTACCTGGCACAGTGGCAGACGCGTGGTGCCCCAAAATGTCCTTCTGAAACAATAAATGGAACCATTCTGATAGCACCACAGCATCCCGCTGTAGGTTTCCATTTTCTTTTAAATGTGTTAACTATTTTCTGAGGTTTTTTTCTTGCTGTTATAGTGAGGTGTTTGGGGGAAATTAGAAGAAAGCTGTGCTGCACTCCCTTATCTTGAACCTGAAACCTTCACTGCTAAGAAGTTGGTGCATATTTTTGCAATGTATTTCCACAGGCTATTTTTTATTTACTTATTCACTTGTTTGTTTTGACAAGGGATGTTGATTACAATGCCACGTGAGGGCAGGAGACGTAGCCCCTTGAGCAGAGTGTTTGCCCAAAATCCCACCTGTGGTCTCTGTGTTCCCTCAGGCATACATTCAGAAAGTGGAGGCCACTGATATGATTGAACTGGGGCAGAGACTGGTGGATTCCAAAAACTGCCTGGCCTTCCTCATCGAGCACAGCACCTTCTCCCCTGCTGACTTCAGGCTGAATAACAATGTTTTCCAGTGGTATGGAAGGATGGGAGAAATTTTTGAAGAACACAGGAAAATGGTTAAAGAGAAAATGGAGCAGTATCAAGAAGGCCTTAAGGTAGGCATCGTTGACATTTTGGGTTGTTTTTGTTTTCTGGAAATGTTTAAGTTTCAGCTTTGCCCGTAGCATTGCTAACCCCTTTGTTTCAGAGGCTGCATGTTGCAACTCTGCAGTTTCCCACTGCAAATCTTAGTGGAAGCAAGGCAGTAAGGGAGGAAGCTTTGGGAAACACAGCCTGTTGGCGACCATTGAAACAGGCAGCGTCGACCTTGTATAGCTCATGGTACCTGTTCCAGGGTCCTCAGCTTGTGTGGACACCAGTGCTGTCTTGATGCAGTGCTCTGCTACCCCTCACAATTACCCAGACCCCCACAGCCCTGTGTCCAATGCTGACTTATACCTTTCTTGGTCTCCCATAGAAGATCGTTGCGACTTGCCTCTGTTTGGCCATTGCGTTGTCTCCTGCCTCTGTGTGCTCCTCGCTTACACCCCTTTCCATCACTGCCAGCAGCATCTAGTTCTCTGGGGCCCACATCTCTATCTCTTGCAGCCTCTCTCTGCTCTGTCTGCAGCACCGCCTGCCACCCTGTGCTGCCACCTTACTCGTGCATGGTGATCTGCCTTCTGAGAGGCTCCTTGGGTCTGAGTGCAGCATCTCCTTTGCTCTCCAGGCCTGGTTTGCTTGTCTCCCCTGGGCTGATGATCTCTCCATTGGCTTATCAGTTCCAGATCTGCCTCCTCTTAGATGGGTCAGCTCCTTGAGAGCAAGCGTGTTTCATTTTTCCCTTTTCTTTGTTTACACGCCACCGCCTCGCACAGTGGCGGACCCACAGGACCTTCATCCTCCTTGGGCTACTATAACATAATACTCAAGACTGAGAAACTCGTAAAGACCGGAAGTCTATATTATGTATTATGCGGGGTTCTGGGGCTGAGAAGTCTAAGCTGAGGGGCTCACACCCTTCTTGCGGTGCCACCCCACGCCAGGAGCCAGCGAAGCACCAGGTCATGAGAGGGAGAATGACAGCAATAAGGGGATGGAGGTGACCCTTCCCTTTCTTCAGGCACCGTGTTCGTGCCAGTTCCCCCACTCCCATGGTCCTGGCACTGTGTGTTTGCGAGAATAACAGCCCCACGGCCAAGTCACCTTTTGTAGGTCCCTCTCTCAATCCAAGATGCTTGGGGACCCACTTATACCCAAGCACACGGGAAGGCTCTGTGCACCCCACAGCTGACATCTGAACAGATGAGTTTGTATTTTCAGTCTCATTCTACGGATGAAGAATCTAAGATCTGAAATATGAAGAGATTTGTCCCAAGTCAGTCAGTTGAGAGGTCCTTTGATCACAAGCTCAGCTCTTCCGGCCAAGCTGTAGAAATGACCGTTAATTCATAGAATGTGTCCTGGACTTTAAAAAGCCTTTAGTTTAAACTGTGCAGGCCTATACTTCTGTTTTAGATTTAGGATGTTTCGAAAATTTAAAAAGCATGTGGAAATGGTCATGAACAGTAAATATTAGATGCTTTAGTTACAACATAATAGACTCTTAGAATATGACAGGGTATTTGAGAATTATCTAAACTTCATTGCAGCAAACTCTTCCCCAAAATACACATAATGCTGATGAATTTTTCCACTTAGGTTCCTCCCCACATTGGGTCAGGGCAATACATTTTTCTAGCAGTTAGAGAAAAAAGGAGAGAAATCAACCTGGATAATCTATAAAATAGAAAATTTGTTTTTGAATAACTCAGATTTGACTCTCATTGACTATGTCATTCACAACTATTTTTAGAGCTGTTTAATTAGGGATGGTTTACCAATGACAATTTGTAATAAGTATTTCTCATTAAAAACACATATACATGTTTTATACTGAAATATGAGAACCATTAAGCTCTTAAAATCTAGATTGGTGTACCTTAACATTCGTCATGACAAGAGCTCAGTACTAAAAAACAAAACTGAAAGAAAAAAAAAGTAAAGAACTTGGACTGTCTGGTTTTGGTGTTACTAGCTGAAGTACTGTCTTAATACTGGAGAAATTCAGTTTTGTTCCAGTACTCTATGCTAATGCTGCACATAATCTTACAGCCTACAAACAAAACCATCCAGTTTTCATTTAGCTCTGTATAGGTTATTTTGAGATTTTTAAAAAATATTAAAACATGTGATACATAAATCCTTCAGTATAATAACAAACATAATTTATAACAAATTTTTATTCAGTGTGTGTATTAGAACTCTTTATACCAATAGTACTAAGTAAACTTTTCATCTGGGAATTAGAGGAATCTTAATAGAGTCATTTAAAATTTTAAAAAATGCTACATTTGAGATTTTACTCATCTTCCAAAACTTTTCTTTATATTTTGCAAGTAACACTATATCATCATCATAATCACTCTGGTAATTTTTAACAAATATTCAGAATTTCCCTGGGTGCCCAGAGATTTTGCCTTTTAAACACAATAACAACAGCAAATCCTGTTTTTACTAGTTACGGTGTGAGCGGTTTGTAGAGGAATTGGAGAGTTATGCCAAGCAAGCAGAGGAGTTCTACGGGTTTGGAGATCTTCAGGACGTGCAGCGGTACCTGAGGAAAGCCCAGGCCCTTAACAGCAAGTTGGACTCAGCCGCCGACAAGGTGACATTTAAAAATCCACACATGAATGAATTAGGTTATGTAAAAACAACATGCAGGCCGTGAAGCTGAGTGACATGGGTCAGACACAGAAGGTTAACTGTCTCATGGTTTCTCTTACAGGAAAAAAATCCAAATTAAGAGTGACTTAAGGAGCAAAGTAAAAGAGAAATGTGAGGAGAAGGGGAGGTAGACGGTAGAGATGCCAAAGGAGTCGGTGTCGCGATGGGAGGGAAGTGGAAGGGAATAAAGTGATTAAGATGTGGTAGGCATGTGCGCCAACTCCCCAGGCCAAGGGTAGTTGTTAGGTATAGCACACGGATACTAACAAAAATCATAAAAATATAAATAAGTAAATAAATAAAACAATGAATCTGTATCGGATGTTCACCTTTTGGAAACAGAGACAAATGCAACAGTTCGACTATATTTGACTAAAGAACAACACAAGTGACACGAACTGGTTTTAGAGACTTGCTTCGAGAGGGACCAGCTTGCTGCTTTCTCTTGGTGTTAATACAGCCCACAGGCCTTTGTCTTGTGTGTGTGCGTGTGTGCGCACATGGGCACCTACATGCTGCTCAGTTGGTGTTCAGTGGGCCACTGCGGGGAGCTGTCTCTTCGGCTGCCTGGGATCGCTGAGCAGTTGCTGGTTTGCACACTGAGCTGGTTCATGAGTTCACACAAGTTGGACTTTACAGTGCAGCACTTTTCTCCCAGATTTCCATAATGCCTAGCAGCATGCTGTGTTTATTCAAAGTAGCTAAATTCCTTTAATGAATGAAACTGTGTATGTCTTCATGGACAAAATTTCTTTGTGTATGTAAATTTTTTTGATTGTTTTATGCAATGTAACCAAATATTGTTCTCTGACAATTATAATTAAAAAATAGAAGAATCATATTCAGGCTCCTAAAAAGAAAGTAAATTCTGTTGCTTGTGACAGTCTGGATGAACCTGGAAGATGTGTGAAGTGTAATAAGCCAGGCGGAGAGGTGCAAGCACCACATGGTCTCAGGACGAAGAGAAAAGTAGCAAAGGCAACGCTGCAGGAGGGGACAGTGGGACAGTGTGTCCTGGGGACTGGAGGGCGGCAGAGACTGGGGGGCGCTGGCCGACAGGTGTGGCATTTCTGTCAGATACAAGACATAAACGCAAGCTGCCTGCTCTGGTCCCCTCTTGGCTTCTTAGCCACGAGCTCTTCTTGTCTCTTTTGTTTTGCTCAACTTGTTTGCTTTAACAACAAAAAAGGAAATTAGTTCAAGAGATTGATTTGTACAGCACAGTGATTATAGTTAATGACAACATATTGTGCATTTAAAACTTGCAGAGAGGATATTTTAAGTGTTCTAACTTCAAAGAAAGTGGTTGAGCTAATGCATATGTTAATTAGTTTGACTTACCCGCTCCAGAATGTATACATATTTCAAAATGCTATTATGTATACCATAAATATAGACCTTTTTAATTTGTCAGGTTAAAAAAAAGAAACAGGAAACATTACTGCTTGATTTTTAGATTTATTGAAGTTTCAGTGCTTTTTGAGAGTTTTCTGGTTCATATTTTAAATAGATTTTTATATTTAAAAAACTTGATTTTTAATTTCACTCTCCATATATCTGACCTGTACCTTTCCAGATTGAGCAGTTTAATGCTGAAGAGGAGGCGTTTGGCTGGATACCGTCGACGTATCCTCAACGTAAAAAAATCCAAGATGGTTTGAGCTCTTACCTTCGTCTCTATGAAACCACAGTGGAATTTTCCAGCAAATACAAAGGATGGACAGAGGGGCCCTACCACAAGGTGAATCCTGACCAAGTAGAAACAGATATTGGAAATTACTGGCGAGGACTCTACAAGTTGGAGAAGACCTTCCATGATTCCCCGAATGCGCTGGCCATGACAAAGAAGGTCAGATCCAAGGTGGAGAACTTCAAGCAGTACATTCCCCTCATCCAGGTGGTCTGCAACCCTGGCCTGCGGCCCAGGCACTGGGAGGCCATGTCTGCCATTGTCGGCTACCCGCTGCAGCCGGCCGATGACTCCACCGTCTTCTCCTTCATAGACCTGAACCTGGAGCCCTTCCTAGACAAGTTCGAGGGGATCAGCGAAGCTGCCAGCAAAGAATATTCTCTCGAGAAGGCCATGGACAAGATGATGACCGAGTGGGAGGCTGTGGAGTTTGTCGTTCTTCCTTACAGAGAAAGTGGGACCTACATTTTGTCATCAGTGGATGAAATTCAGATGTTGTTGGATGACCACATTGTCAAAACGCAAACTATGCGGGGATCCCCTTTCATTAAGCCTTATGAAAAACAAATAAGGTAACGTGCTGTGATAGTGTTCGTGCTGTGTCACCAGAATGACTTGTATTTGTGTCAAGTTCTTCTGAGAATTGATTCTGTACTTCATAGTTAATATTTTAAATGGTCCATTGTAAGAAGTGGTAGCCTTCATTACTTTTAAATCTATTAGCTACCATCATACCAGAAGTAGGGGACAAGCAACACCCAGATATTCCTTTGTGTTGCCTCTGGTCTGGTGTTATTTTTTGGTTCTCAAAAATAATTTTATGCGTGTGACCACAAATTATGGAGTGTGGAAACTACAAAACTGAACTCAGTGTCTTTCTTTGGGTATACAAATGACTTTGTCATAGATGATCCCTGAACATCCATTCTAATTTCTGCTTCTGTGCATATAGTATGGCTAACATGTGCAGAAGAATAAAGCTGGATTTAAATCTGAAGTTGAAACCAGTCAACACATGTTTACATGACATCCTTACCCTGCCTGTCAGTGTTACCAGTTTTTGTAGCTTGTATTAAGCGGTTCACATTTTACCTTAGAAAGCCAGACATCCGTATCGGAAGCCCATCTCCAGCGTGATTTTGCACAGCAGGGGAGTGCTTGGTGCCTGGCCATCTCCTGCACGTGCTGTAACACACAGAATGTGTGGGAGGAACACGGGCATGACCTCGTGACCTTGACTGGACCTGGCTCCTTTTCTGTGCCTGGCAGCATCCTACAGTTTGCACACCAGCAGAAACATGCTTCTCTGAAAGTGAGGGAGTCAGGGGGTGATGAAGGGGGAAGGACATCGTGCGGAATATTAACTAGTGGAAAATTTTCTGCCTCAGACAGGAATTAAGAGAAATAGAGAGGAGCGCCTGCAGGAAGCCGGGCACTTGGGTATTCTCGTGCTATAAGTGCTTCACAAGTTCATTCAGAAGCATCACGAGAAAAGCAGTTTTTAAAGCCATGTGAATATGTTCGGTGACTTGGAAAGCTGCTTGCGTGCTTTGATTTTGATCACTTAAAATTGCGGATCACTGGCTATAAGCAAGTGATATATTAATGTATGAGTAAGACTGTCCTACCTCTAAGTCCTGTTGCTGTTGATTAAGGACCCATCTGCAGGTGCCACTGTCTGGGTTCGAACCTTGGCTCTCTTTTATCAGCTGGTGAACTTGACCCTGGTCCTCACGTTTATACCTGCTAGGTGAATACTGTAATGGATGCTACCTCATAGGGTTGTTATCAGTGTGAAGAAATGCAAATGAAGACCTCAGAACTGTACAGGGAAAATGATTAGCTTATGATGTTTTTCCTTAAGGAAATTAAGCCATTATTTAAGCTCTCTATATTTAGAAACAAATGACAATCTACTATAAATTCAAATGTGCTTCCTCATGAATATATTTAGGAATACGTAAAATTTTCTTTTAAATTCTAGCCACATTTGCTAAGATGAAATATTTTATCCTTGAAGCATTTTACATGCCCAAGTTAAGGGAAAAGCAACAGAATGCTAAAGGAAGTCAGTGAGCGCTGACTGTAACTCCACTTCCTCAGCAGTTCAGAGCACGCATTACTGAGCATGTGCTGTCTCCAGCATCCCATCCGGCTGTGTGACTTCTAGGAATAGGACCAGAGCACAGAAGGGTTTGTTGTGATGACACACATGTGAGCCAGCCAGTTGTGGGTAGTGACATCTTCACATATATGTTAACATACATAAGTATTGCGTATATGGTATTATTTTAAAAACAGATTTTGCTGAACAAGTGTAGGCCTTTATCTTTGAACAAAACTGAAGGAGAGGAAACTGGAGCGCACAGGGTTGACAGTCTGCTTGTGGCTTTGAGTGTCTACATCTAGAACAGCGGTCCGAGCGTTTTCAGCACCGGGCACTGGTTTTGTGGGAGACGTTTTTTCCACAGATGGAGATGAGGGCAGTTCTAGTGGTGTCCTGTGTCAGCTCCACCTCAGATGCTCAGATTAGATTCTCATAAGGATCAGGCACCCTAGATCCCTCCCATGTCAGTTCGCAGCAGGGGTTGCCCTTCTGTGAGAACCTAATGGCACTGCTGATCCCAGACGGAGCAGTGGGGAGCAGCTGTAAACACAGAGTTTCACACACCCGCCCGCTGCCAGCTCCTGTTGTGCAGTGTGCTTCAGAGAAAACCCTGGACCAGAACCACTCCTTGACCAGGGGACTGGGGACCCCTGCGAAGTGGCTTCTTTGCAGTGATGAGAGCCCCTGTGCTTTCTCCTCAGAGAATGGGAGAGCAAGCTCCTGCTGCTGCAGGAGATCCTGGACGAGTGGCTCAAGGTCCAAGCCACATGGCTGTACCTGGAGCCTATCTTCAGCTCCCCAGACATCATGTCTCAGATGCCCGAGGAAGGCAGGCGGTTCACGGCAGTGGACAAGACGTGGAGGGACTTGATGAAAAGTGTCGTCCAGGTAGGTAGAAAGCTCTACCAGGGTGACTATTCTGTTGCAGAGACATTTCTGTTTTTAAAAAATACATGAAAGCCACTTTTGCTTCTAGTAAGCCTTTATCTTTTACCCATTTGCATTTTCTTATTCAGTTATTATTTTAGAATTCCAGGAGCAAAATTATGAAAAACAAGAGTGAGTATTTTGTCCTGATTACTCCTTACGGTCCAAATTGAATTTATGTTATTTAGTGGCCTTTGGTTCTATCTGTGGTTCCTGGCAGAAGTTCTGGCAGGAGGATGGTGTACCCATGGCACACTGTCTCCACACGCTTGATGGCCTCCTTGTTCTGTACTGCAACACGGCTCAGATCAAGGCATTGTGGGAACACGTGAGCGTGGCAGCCACCCAGCCAGCAAGTGTCTCTGGTAGGGATCAAGGAAATATGTGTATGTGTGTAAATACAGATTGCAAAGAGAAACACAGCACAGAGGAATGGCAAAGGGTCTAATCACTGCCAGCAAAATGCACTGAGCAAGTTAAAGAGAACTCGAATGCTGCGGAGGAGAGCTCACAATGTAAGCTAAGGAGGAATTTAATAAAAATGGTGACACTGAAAGCAGTATGGTTTTTGTTGAGTTCACCTCCTGTGAAGCATGGTTTGTGTATTACTGAGGTTATGAATAAAACAGAAACAATAATTTATATATCATTAGACTGATATAAACTTGTACGTGAATATTTTGATCAGATGCACCACTGTAAGAGGGGGTGAGGACTATTTCAAAATGTTCTTAAGTTAAAATAGAAATGTAGCTGTATTTAGTATTTCAGTTTTGAAAGTTGTATGATGGTAAATGGTGATATTTCATTGATTTGGTGGGAAAACGTTCAGAAAGGTGAACTTAGGTTTATTTTGTATACCAGCGTATCTCATCTTATGCCATAATACTCAAAACAAATCTGTGTAAACCCGTGTTTTGTGAAATTCATCGCACTGGCATTCACGCCATATCCTAAGGAATTATTAGCAAATCATTTTGTACCGTACTTAATTGTCTCTAATTAGTTAAAATTTAACCTGTCACATACAGTTACCGAACCACAGTGCAGTGTCCTTAGAACATACACATTTTCATTTGAAAAGAAATTGAGTTGAACATTTTGTTGCCTTCCCAATAAAATGCAGATATTTCTAGTCTTCTAGTTAATGTAATCTTAAAAGCTGTTTTTGATATTTGATCTAAATAGTCTTCAGAATATCATATTATGAAATTTTATAGATATTTCTGTGCCAGGAAGGGTGGCTGTCCCAGAGCTATTGATAGTAAATCAATGAGGCTGATGATTGATGCTGTAATACTGCTGAATTGAAACTCAACTCATAGACAACACCAACAAACCGAGTCTTTCCCTCATTCCCAAATGAGCAGGGTTTTTTTTTTTGTTTTGTTTTTGTTTTTTTTGGGTGGGGGTGATGTTTCATCATCTTTTTCTGTAAGTCATGGTTTCTCCCCATCCCTTTCCTTCTCCTTCTCAGTGTGTTAGTATTCAGGACAGCCTTCATTTTTACCCTCCAGAACTTTGGAAACAGACCTGTGTCCATATAGTCTCAGGAAGTCTACCGAAGTGACTGCATAGCAGACCCTGGAGACCGATTGCTTGATATGAGTTGCCACCATCTTTGTGCTGCGAGGTTCCTAGTGAAGGCCCTGGGGTGGCAGGAGTTCACATGCGGGTGTAGCTGCTGTTGTTGGGGTAACTTCTTGATCGAGATGTCTTAGTGCTTTGAGGTATAAACACGAAGTAGGAAGCCCCTCCTTGACCTCCCAGTGTCACTTTTGGTTATTAAAAAGGTTTTGTCGTCATTTCACTCCCTTTGGGTCTCAGGAACCCGGGAGTGGGATGGCTGAATCAGCTGGTGGTCCTGCTTTGCTTTTCTGGGAATCTGCCATACTGCTTCTCCGGGCGCCACACTAGTCTGCATTCCTCCCAACCGAGCGTGAGTTTGCCCGTGCTCACTCATCCAGTGAGTTGCCCGTGCGCCCGTGCTTCGTACACCCCGTTACTGTCTCTTTCGGCTTGAGGAACTGCCTCTAGCACCTCACGTGGGCCTGGTGGAGGCCCATCCCCCAACATGAGTCTATGCCCGCGAGTGTCCTCTCTCTCTCCTTTATTTCTAACCGGTAGTGCTCCTGGGCACAGGGTCCTTTGGGGTGGGCTTTCCCCCCGTACTGTGAGTGTCACCTCACTGGCCGCTGGCCTCTGAGGTTCTGTGGAGAAGCCCATCCTCAGGTGAGTTGGGGCACCTGATATTGCTCATCGCTTGAGGTGGTGAGAGTCTTCCTTCCCCTCACCTTTCACTTTTGCTATTATACTCTGAATCTGAGGTCCCCAGCCTCTTTTTCCAATCGGGCTACCTGCTTGGCACGGGAATCCTAACTTCCAGCCCATCTAGGCTTTCCACAGGCCTTCTTCATATGCAGAATCGTATCTAGCTTTTGATTTAAAGTGAGAAACATGCGGCCCTTCCACTCACCGTAGCGCCTCGGGGCCACTGTTGTGCCTGTAGGTCGTTCATCAACCTACTTTTCATTATTGTTGTGTCTCAGCAACAAGGAGGTCAAGGAGAGAGAGAGGGAGGGAATGGTCGATCTTGGAGTCAGAGTGCGGACCGCATTTATAGACAAAGTCTGCTGTTGTATGTGCGTTGTGGATTGTGGTGCCCCTAGCAATAAGACTAACACCCAAGGACTCTGCCCAGAGATCACCCTAACAGACACAGTAACGATGAAAACGTTTGAGCGGTTGTGATGGTTGCCACAGCGTGGCACAGAGACAAGAAGTGAGCACACTATCGGAAAGTGGCGGCAGCGCCCTTCCTTGGCACAGGGTTGTCCCAGCTTTAGTCTGTGAGAAACTCAGTGTGTGCAAAGCACAGTAAAAAGCTGGGACAATAAAGAGCCTTACAGTGTGTAACTTACGAGCCACTGTGTGTGTTACTTATTGCTGGGTCCCTCCTCCTGAGACTGGGCCCTGTCCACATGTCACCTAAGCAGTGACCACAGGGCCTGGTCTGTAGCAGGCCTTCTGTGGATGTTGTCAGCTGGTTAAAGGAGTAGCTGACACAGGTCCTTGATTTGTTGCTACTTCTGAGGATTCTGGTGGGTTTTTCCCCTGAAAAACCCTGAAAATTCAAATTTTAGGTAGGTGAAATCTAAAATCTGTAAATCTGTGTTCCAGAAAAGTCCTTAGTCTTAATGATAGAATTTCTGTTGATAAGTTCAGAGAATCTTAAAGCTATAAGAGGCCTTAACTTCTACTCAGTTAATCCACATTTCCTTTCTTAGTGCAGAAGGGCCGGTGAAGACCCTGCGAGTTTTCTGTTGTCCAGATATTTATGATAAGGAATTTTATGCTTTGAAAAGTTTACCGGGCAGGCTTGAGGTTACTTCCATTAAGTCTATGCAACTGTGTATCGTGTGGAGCTCCCTACAGCCATAGTTTGTAAGTTTATTGGGTCCCCAAATTAAAGTTCTAGCCCTTGATAGCATAGTCACCGAGTCTGGAAATACTCAGATCAGCTGGTAGATCATCACTGCAGCCGATAAGGCTGGTGAGCTTGGGAAGCAGAAGGAGATAACTGACAGCTGTATTTTCTCTCATCAGAACATATGGCAGTTGACAATTCACCTCTCCTCCCCGTGGACATAAGATGCCTAGGAAGGCACGCTAAGTTTTAAATTTTCCGTGCTATAACAGTTTCCCTGTTGCTGGTCGGAAACTCCCAACACCACACTTAAAGGAGGAAGTAGATTGTCTGGCTCCTGGTTTCAGGGGCTTCAGTCCACGGTGGGCCGTCTCCTAGGCGGGAGCTGCCATGTCATGCCAGGAGGTGCGGTGGGGCAGATGCGCAGCTCACAGCAGCTGGGAAGGAGAGCCGGGGAGTAGAGCGGAAGGGGCTGGGGCCAAGGAGAGCGTGACCTCCCGGCCTCAGCTGCAGGTGTGCTAGCAGGTTTCCCGGGGGGCACCCAGGTCAGTCAAGCTGCCGCGAGCTTAAGCAGCACACGTTGCTTCCTGTTCTGACATTGTCCTGCTGTGTCCTGAGAACACAGCCTGGTTCGGTGTGTGGGCTTGGTGCTGCTTGAATCCTCCTCATGCCTGCAGCCTCATTCACCTGTGTTCAGCAAGCATTTGACAGACATGTGCCAGGGGCCATGGCAGTGCTCAGAGGGATTCAAAGTCAGTTTGGCTTTACTGTGTTCTGTACCCTTCTAGAAGGATGGAAGACTAGAAAACGGTCGTTCTAACTTTGCAATGTTGAGGCCACGATGTGTCTCGTGTGTGCTCCCCCTGGAGTGTCAGTCTGCCTGTGTGCCAGGTCTGGGTGGGGAGAGAGCAGGTGGGTATAGTTTCAAGGGTATGTGTGTCCTAGGCACCATCGTAATCACTCCGATGTGCTATCTGATCTGGTTCTCACACGGCCTTCTGGAGGGGCTCCTGTAGCCATTCTAGGCTCCGTGATCCCAGGCTGCCCCGACACCGGGGCGGAGCACGACGGAAGCCAGGGCTGCCGACCTTCGTGCTGCTCCTTTGGCTGGGCTGTGTGACCCGCTCATCTCCCTGACAGAAAGTGAAGATAGTTTAGCTTCCAGTCGTGAGGTGGTTGCTTTTGTCTATTTTTTTTCTTAAATGTCCACACATATTCATTCTTTTCATTGCTGGTATACACAGCTTAAAGGAAGAAAGGTTAGGTCAAGCCCGAGGGCACAGGTCTATAATCCTAGCACTCTGGGAGGCTGATGTAGGAGGATCGTGAAGTTCAGTCCCACTCTGGGAAACTTAGCAATTTAGTGAGACTTTTCCTCACAATCAAAAACTGAAAAGTGGACTGGCTCAATCGCAGTAACCACTGCCCCCAACACACACAAATGACGAAAGATGCAGGTTGATTTATGGTTTCCTAGAGCTTAGTCCATGGACAGATGGCCCCCAGGCAGAAACGTTACAGCAGAAGGACACGGTAGAAGAAAACGTGAAAAGCCTGAGGGCAGAGGGCTGAGGACCAGATGAGGTGGCCGAGGTGGGGGACCAGTAGCTCATACCTCTCAGTCTACCCACTTCCCAAGTCCTTGTTCGTAAGAATGTCATCAAATTACCAAACCATCACTGCTTGGGTTAGGGTCCTTGTGATCCAGGTGCTTCCACAGCACACCCTTGAACCCCGAGCCAAATCTTACCAGTGTACAGAGGCACACAGATCATCTCTTGTGTTCATTTAGAAAAAGCGCATTTGGCTCAGAGTTATTGAGCTGATCTGGTTAAGTAGATGTACCTCAGGGATTTAAAACAGATTAAGAAACTCTAATCCCTGATCCCTGAAATGCTCCGAAGTCTGAAACTTATTTTTGATTCAGAATTTCCAGGTGAAGGATGCTTAACTGGTAAAGTCGATTTAAATGTTATGAAATCCATAAAAATTTGATATATGAAATACTTTGGTCTCAAGCTTTCCA
Source organism: Ctenodactylus gundi (assembly GCA_004027205.1). Classification (NCBI taxonomy): domain Eukaryota; kingdom Metazoa; phylum Chordata; class Mammalia; order Rodentia; family Ctenodactylidae; genus Ctenodactylus; species Ctenodactylus gundi. Next base: position 553,401 of record PVKB01000737.1, on the reverse strand, counting down.
GATAAGGGATGTTCAATCTGCTTCCAAAAAATTTAACTTGAATGATAAGATTTCCCCAGGGGTTTTGGTTTGTTTACTATTGTTTGGCTTGGTAATTGCAATATTTAGGGCAGGGAGTATGACCTGTTATTTTTTTAAATACTGTTTTTTTAAGCTTTCAGGTAACATATCCATAACAGTAGTATTACACTAAATTAGTTGAGCAAGAGTTACATATATATATATATATATATATATATATATAGTTAAATTGTAAAAGGAGTTCTTTATTACCAACAATTTGGCTTTTTTAAAAAAGGTATATGTTTCCAGAAGGTGGCGCTCAAAGAACACAGTTTTGGTTTTTGGCTTTGGGAATACAAGGGCATGGTTCCTTCCTGCATAGGATGAATCACACGTTTTTAATTATGGCCTGAATTTTTGTGATGAGGTGTGTGTGACTGCGTGTGTGAGTGCGTGCATGTGTGTGTACTTAATATCTATTTGCAGTATAAAACTTAGAAAGTAAAATGCCTTGTTTAAAAAGTATGCTTTTGAGGTGAGCTGATCTGATCTAAATAAACATAGTACATATATAAATACTTGTTTTCTTTCATTGAGAAAACAAATATTAATAATCATTTTGGTTTTTGATTGACTTTCTTGTGTTTCCCAGTTACATTGTTATCATTAAAAACAAAGCAAAAAACTGTATCTTTTCATTCATATTCAAAGTGCATGAACATTTTAGAGTTAGCTCGTGCAGTTGAGTTTTTAAATTATTACACAAAACAATTTATCTTTGACATTTTGGATCCTTATATTGTGGCTGAATTCCAAAATAACTTGAACTAGTTAGCCTGGAAAGTCAATGTTAATTTTAAAATAATATTCTCTTGATTTAATTTCATGTGAAATTTCTCAAAAGCCCAATATGGTGATTGAAATTTATATTGTGTTTTAATGCCTTTAAAAAACACTTTTTAAGATTACTTAGTTAAGAACTTCTCTAAATTTGTCACTGACAAACACTGAATTTGGAAATACAGGACCAATAATTAATTACAGGCTCAGAAGTTGTCTGCCAACTGTTAAAGAACATAGGAATAAGTTTTATTTCAACTATGCCTACATTGTACTTTACTATGTATTTCTAAGATTTTTATAAACCCAGTTGTTAGTAGATGAATATTTTTGAGACATATTAGCATTTGTTGTTATTTTAAAGCTTGAAGAATAAAAGTAAGCTCTTTATACAATGCTTGATTCTGTTGGAATCACTTTGAAGGGAACAGCTCACAGTGACCCTTTCATGTAATAAAAGGTTCAGAATTCCATGCCAGTCTGTCTGGAGAGAGTTCAGGGAGGGTGGGTACACCTTAGACTTCAGCCCGTCAGTTGGCAGGTCGTAGTGCATTTCCAAGAGAGGCAGCGGATGAGGTCTTCATAGAAAACTTCTACACACCCATAACACCTGTATTTTAAAACCGTACTTATAAAAAATAGGGATTGCATTGCTTTATTATTATTGAAAACGTTAAAAGTAATAATTTTAATGATGGCTTATTTAGAATACTTTATTTTAAATACTCCAGGGGCAAATGTGAAGGCTTAAATCCCAAATATCCCCCAGGGTCTCATGTGTTTAATATGTGATTGGGCCACGAGGGTGCCATACGCACTGGTGAATTCATCCTGGATGATATCAAGTGTGGTTAGGAGGTGGGTCCAGGCTGGAAGGGTGTGTTCTTGGCTCCACCTCTGCCCCCTTCCCTGCTTTCCGACTCACGTCACTGCGCCAGGAGCAGCTTCTCTCTGGGTGGGTCCTCCCCTCCCCCCTGCGCTTTCGCCTTCCTGCCCACCCCATGAACGGACCAAGACCTCTGAATTGTGAGTCAAAGTAGACCTCTTCTTTAAGATGTGATGTCAAGTTCTGTGTCCCAGTGATGAGACCGTGACTAAGACAACAGGACACATACTATGTTGTTTCCCCCCTCTTTTTTGTCAGTTTAAATAGCCTGTTCTTTCTCTCTCTCACTGTGTCTCTTTCTCTCCATTAGAATGAGAAATTGTAGCTCAAGAGTAAGAGATGAAAGAGACTGGGTAGACCTAGAATATGCAGGAATGCCCTCTTAAAACAAATGTTCACCTTAAAATTTGCGTAATCTTCACATGACTGAAAATGTAAAATCTCAAATAGAATATGAATACATAGGACGTCAATATGTAATGCTTTCAAGTTGACTGTTTTATTTTTAGAACAAACATGTTCTGGCGGTTGTGACTATTGAGAAGATGCTGGAGAAGATGAAAAAAAACAATGAGCTTCTGGAGCTCATTCTTAAAGGACTGAATGAATATTTGGAGAAGAAACGTCTTTTCTTCCCCAGGTTCTTTTTCTTGTCAAATGATGAGCTTCTTGAGATCCTCTCTGAGACTAAAGACCCCACGAGGTACGCCGCTTACATCTACTCCAATTCGAGGCTAAATTTACCTACTTACACTTTTAACTTTTAGAATAAGAATGAGCATAAGTGCATGTAATCATGTTTATATAATAGTTTTTCCTCCAGAATATACTAAATACGATCAGCAGTCAACTTGAAATAATTATTAGAAACTTAAGTAATATCATGAAATGGGATTTTCCCCCAGTGTGATGAGCATTGGCGTGAATTTTCCTGTTGCCGTATTTCCGTACGGATCTTTCTGGGCACAGTGCATTTGTATGTCACATTCAGTACGGAAGCACTGCCGTGATGGCACGTTGGCCCACACAGGTGCCGCCATGGTGCTTCCTACCCATCTCCTGCTAGTTGGCTTCTGGCTCAGTCTGCTGGAATCTGCCAGCCCCTCATGATTCCCCTATCAAATGGGCACCCCTTCATTAGTGTTTTGTTTTGCCTTGAAACCCTCTTACCCAGACATCCATGAAACATCATTCGTTCCCCCCGGGGGGTCTCTGTGGAACCTTCTCAAACCCCTGTGCTGGGGGGAGCCCTCCCTACCTGACGGACATGATGAACACAGCAACCCTCTGCGGCCTCTCTGGCTGCCCTGCCTGGACTTACCCTTCCTGCCTTGTTGACCCGCACGCTGGAATATTAGCACTGGGCATATGCTGTAGTTTATTTGCTTGTTTACTATGTGTCTTCCTCTGGCTCAATCTAAGCTCCGTGGTGGCTGAGGTTTTTGACAGTTTTTCCCGCTGTTGATTCCTCAGTCCTCAGAAGAGTATCTGATATGAAGCACACAATGAATAAGAATACTTGTTAAACAAATTCATTTATGTCTTGTGCCTTCAAAGAATTCACATGGTCCAGTAAAAAAAAAAAATACATTTAGGCTCAAAGAGCCACCTGAGTCCTATATCTGCTTCTTTTTGTCCGTTCAAAAGATGAAGGCAGCTGGTTGTTGGTAATGTGCCAAAATGAGGGATTTAGCTGGTCCCAGCCAGTGTGCACTGACTACACTGACACATAAGTGAGTGTGTCAGAGCGGCTGATTTAACCAACTGTGAAGTGCTTAAAGCACAAACCTACTTAAGTCCATAATTCTCAGGAAGTCTCAACATTCATTGAAGGGCTGCTTTTGCACGTTTGAATGTTCCTTGGCCTGTTTGTGTGCTCGTTGTAAGTGCTTTGTTCACTGTTTTGCCTTTGGTATCCTTTGGTTTCATGTGTTGAAAGTAAAGCCTGATGGGTGTCCTCTTTGTAGCTTTTAATATACTTTCATAGATCTGCTTGTGATTATCCAGCTGGTGCTCCCCCCTCAGACAACAGAATCCACCTCGGCGGAGACTGTGTCTTCGTCTTTGCTCTGTTCTGTTTTTACTTTGGTTTTGTGCTTAGCTCTTCATCCCCAGCAACATCTAGCACAGGAGAAAGACTTAGTTCTTAGACTTATGACTGCAAAATGAAGTCCCGTGCACAACAAAACACAGATACGTTAAAAATAGCTTGGATTTCATTAATTCTGGAATTTTTTTCTTGACAGGGTACAGCCTCACTTGAAGAAGTGCTTTGAAGGAATCGCGAAGGTAGAGTTTACAGAGACTTTAGACATCACTCACATGAAGAGTAGCGAAGGAGAGATTGTGGAGCTCACAGAGACTATCTCAACAGCCAAGGCCAGAGGCCAGGTGGAGAAGTGGCTGCTTGAGTTAGAGAGAGTTATGATCAAATCCATCCACAAGGTAGGATGTTCAGAAAAGAACGATGGAATGTTAATACAATTACAAAGGCTTTGTTGGTAAATGCACTTTTAGGTAGAGACTGAGGCAGGAAATCTAATCTCAAGTGTAATCGATGACTTCCAGGCAGGAGATGGCGGAAGGCAGTTATTGTATAGTGATTCACTTAATGGGAGACAAAATACCTCCCATGTTGCACAAGAGCACTTGGATTTCAGTCGTGCATCATTTCATTTCTTACAGCCGTGGGGTGATGCATTCACCATTACTTAGGCACACTTTGTGTATCAACATGACGTGATTTTAGTCCTGCCTCAGAAGCACCTCTCTGTAGATTCACATCAACTTCCTTAGTATGTATGAATCTTTTTGTCCAAATGTTTATGAAATATGTAGCAAAACATTAGGAAATCATAAATACTTCCCTCAAGTAATAGTAACTGCGTGTGTTCCACATCTCATAAAACATGCTGCAGGCTCAATAATTTGTAATTATTTTTAGTAAAGAATTGCAAATTATGCCAGAAAATAGAGATTAAGCACCTAAGCTCATTTTTTATAATATAGACTTACTATTTAACTTTTTCATGAAAAATGAAAGATATTCTTGAGCAGGGGCACATGAAGAAAGCATAATTCATTTTTAAAGTAGTTTTAAGATATATTCCCACATATTAGTGGAAAAATTCAGTGGAATCTTGTTTAATGTGGCCATGTATCTCATCCTACATACAGCTTTAATGCCACCACCCCTGTCCCTGCATAATCTGTTTTTCCAGTAAACATTGAGTCTTTTAGAAGTTCTCCATTTTCTCACTGTTATGAATTATATCACTGTCAATGTACTTATGCATATAGCTCATTTCTTTCATTGAATTATGTTTTAGCATGACGTCTCACACATAGGGCCACAGAAAAATGAGTTTTCACAGGAGTTGCCAAGTACTGACAAGTAGCTACTACTTCTGTGGACACTAGCAGTATAACTGAGCTCCGCTTCAACTGTGCTTAGTGGCATTGAACTGGGTTATGCAGTTTACTGTTGGTGTTGTACATGATGACAGCTCACTATTATAGGCATACCTCTTGCCATTTCTACTACTCTTTTAATCTAGTTTGCCAGAGTGCTTAGAGGAAACATTTTGATTGCCATTTCAGAACATAAAGATGTGCTGGCCAAAATTGTGTAGGAAGTAGGTATCTTTTCAAAATGCCATGTGTAAGATTTTGTTGGTAAAACATACAAGTCAGTGCAGTATAAAGGACTGTAAATAGAAGAGATGTGTGTTGTTATGTTACGTTATTATACGCATGCTTGAAAGGCTGTTACACACACACACACTCACACACACACACACACATCCAGAAAATGTGAGCTTATGAATTTGTCTGAAAAATCTAATTTTGACCATCCTTCCTGGAATTTAAGCTTTGCAGTGCATGTTGCTACCAAGCAGACATTACTCTTTTCAGTTGTTACATGTGGTGGACTAGACCATTTCCCGTTGGCGGCTGGTAGACAAAGTAGATATGAGCTGTGATCAAAAATATGGTGAATCTTATACATTTGTTTTAAACTATTATAGTAAAAGAATGTCATTAAGCCCACTCAGATTGCTCCCCCGGCTTCAAACAACCCTGTCCCATTGCTCTTGCCACTTTGTGAAGTGACTCTGGAAGTCCTCTTGTGTGAGTGTCTATAGGTGTGTAGTCATGGCTGCATCCGTGTCCTGAATCGATTCAGCACATTGCCCTTTTGTGGCCCTTTGACCTCAGGCAGAGTTAGAAGCTGTGCTGTGTCAGATCTGATGCATACAGTAGATGAGGACACTGTCATGTTCTCTCACAGGTTGGCCTTTCTCATCAGGGGGCACTGAACAGCATCATTCACTGTAATTTTGATCAGACCTTGTAAAAAGTTACTCATACAAGTGTATGAATAAGCTTAAATTGATGTAGTTTAATCACTGCTTCATGTGAGTCTTTCCATAATCAGTTAAGAACATGAAAAGTGGAGCAGAGTGAGTTAATCTAGTCTGGAAATGTAGCTCTTCATTATGGAGCTTATTCAAGAAATGGTTTATCTTTAACATTTTCTTTTTTTGCATTAGGTAATAGGAGATGCAATTTCTGCTTACATGAATAATGAACGAATTAACTGGGTGAGGGAGTGGCCTGGGCAGACTGTCCTCTGTGTATCCCAAATCTTTTGGACAACTGAAGTACAAACAGCCATTCCTAAGGGGCAAGCGGTAAGTTTTCAATGCCCAGCTGTTCCACGTTTTCACAATAGTTACCATTGCCCGAATATACTTATTCCGACACAATAAAATAAGAAAGTCCACTCAAAAATGTATTGAGTTCTGCAAGGTGAAATTGCAGATTGTTTTAAAACAGAAGTTTCACATAAAAAGTTTTGGGAAAAACATATACCAACAATGATTCCAAGTTTACATCTGAAGCACTTGTTTATTCACATTCTATGAAAGTGACTGTCATGGTACCGTCGATTGCCCTGACCAACCTGATTCTTCAGGGTGTCGTTGGACACTGGGGTATTGGGGTTGAGAGTGAGGTGAGCTCTGTGTAGTCAGACCCTGAAGCGGGCAGGGCCCAGTAGTAATGCCACAGCTGTCTGCTTTCTCCTGCTCCGTGGGCAGGAAGGGCTGTGCAGCACTGGAGGTCAGCGGTTCGCAGGAAATAGTGGGCTCTCTTCCCGGGAGCGTGGGGCTCCCTAACAGCGGGAGACCCAGGGTTATTTCTGGGCCCCTGGATGTGTCTCCTTGTGTATTTTTCTTTTATTCCTGAGTGTATTCAGCAAATTTATTTTGCCTTTTTACTTTTTTTTTTTTTTGAGATGGGGTCCTCCTGTGTTGCCCAGGCTGGCCTCAAATTCACCATTCTCCTGTCTCAGCCTCCCATGTAACTAGGATTATTACACTGTCTTTAATTTGTGTGTATGCGTATGTTTATGGTACTGTATTAAAGTTAAGATTTTTTTTCATTGAATCCCTTCCCTAATCCTCTTTTATTTTTATTTTTTAAAATTTAAACAGTGTCTCCCCAGCCCTTTATTTATTTATTTTACAGTGTCTCACTAAGTTGCTATCTTGCTTAGGCTAGACTTGAACATGCAATCCTCCTGCCTCAGTCTGCCCAAGGGGAAGGACGATAGACCTGTACCACCACACCTAGTTGCTCACCAACCTTCCCACACAAAGGATTCCTCTGTCACCAGGGTGAGCTCCTGGTGCCTGTGGCATGTTCTGGGATGTCCTTCCTTGCTCCCTAACTCCAGATTTTTACATTGGCTTCCCTGTTCACACCGGGAGAGGCAGTGGAGAGGAAACAGAGCAGCAGAGTGGACAGTCGTACGCGTCCTCTGCATTTCTTGAGTTTGAATGTGCTATTGATTGTCCCACACCTCCTCCGGCGGAATCTTAATTTTTCTCTAGTCTCACACCAGGCAGGCTGGGTCACATGGTAGTTGGGCAGAACATTAAAATGTGAATTATAGTCCTTTCTTCTGGGTGTAGTGGTGCACTTCTGTAATTTCAGAACTAGGGAGGCTGAGGCAGGAGGATTGCTGTGAGCCCGAGGCCAGCTCCATAGTGAGTTCAGGACCAGCTGGGGCTGCAGAGAAAGACCCTGCCTCAAAAAACAAAACAAAACAAAAAACTACAGTCCTTCAGGCTTCTGCTTATTCCTCAGACAGCGTTTCAGTCTCCTGGGGGCGGCGTAGGTCATTGCTCCGTTCCTGGGCGTCCTCTGCTCGAACTGCTTGCCGCGTGCTGCCCAGGGGTTTCATTGCTTGGCTTTGTGCTTGTTCCGGAGGGAAGTGCCCGCTGACCCTGCGCAGAGGTGTTCACTCACCCATGACTGTCCTCGTCATTCTCTGTTCCATAATGTCAGGGCGGGCCAGTCTGGAACCGGTCACTTCCAACTATTGGCAAGTGGCAAGCACCAGAGTGAGAACCTGAGTTTTCCCCTTGAGTTGCTGAAGCCATGATATTAATATGGAGCCTTCAGAGCTAAGTTCTGTATGAAATTTAACTTTTTACATGCTCTCAAAAATTCACTCTTCTGCCAGAACTGTGATACCAGTACTGAGGGAGGATGAGGTGGGAGTGACTTAGCAAGACCCTGTCTCAAATTAAAACTAAAGACTTGGCTGGGGGTGTGGCTCAGTGAGAAGCTCTGGGTTGGATCTCTGGTGCAGCTCTCAAAGATGCTAATTTTTACAGATGAGGGAACAAAGATACCCCAAACGGCATAGTTCATATTCCTAGGGTCAGAGCTAGCTGTACTCATTTGTGTACTCAGTATTGTTAGATGCGCTAATTGCTTTCAAGAATTTCAACGCTTACGTGGTTAAACATGGTAGAAATAGAAGTTCACTTCTCATTACTTAAGAAGCAAATATTAGCAAATCAGTTGTATAAATAATAGGTGTGGAGTAGTGTTTGAACACCAAGAACTTTGAATAAAGGACTTTCTTAAAAATAAAAGAGGGATGGAAGAAAGAAGATAGATTTTGTGGACAGAGAGAAAGGGAAGGTATGGATGGTTTGAGGGAGTGGGAGGGGGAAAAGAATGCAATATGAAAATTTTAAAAACTTAAAAGGAAAAATAAGAATAAATTGAAAACCAGAAAAAAATATTTAATAGGTTTGGGGGAATAGCTCAGAGGTTAAAGCACTTGCCTAGCAAGCACAAGGCCCTGAGTTCAATTCCCCAGCACCACATAAGCCAGGCATGGTGCTGCACTTCCATAATCCCAGCACTTGGGAGGTCAAGGCGGGAGGATTTCTGTAGGTTCGAGGCCACAGTGCACCCAGGACCAGCCTGGAATACAGAGCAAGACCCTGACTTTAAAAATATTTAAGAGAAACGATCCTACGGATCGCGACAAGTGTCCTGTTCGCACATGAGCAAAACCCTCCGCCCAAGCCCTGAAGTCCACCACCCAAGCCCTGAAGTCCACCCCCGAACCCCCTGTGCCGTCTTGTGGCGCTTTTCTCCTTCCTGGGAGGCCTCATTTTCAGTGTTGTTGTTACCACTTGCCAATAGTTGGAAGAGTGAAATAAACTCCTCCGTGTGCAGTGTTACTAAATGCCATGAGAGCAGAGGGGGTGGCCACACGAGCCTGCAGGCACGTCCCGACCATCCCCTCCATCTCGGTGGCTCCCACTGATTTGAACCTGTCTCCCATCATAAGCCCTCTTCTGTCTCTGAACTTGGTCGTTAGATTTATCTGCGGCGGAGAGGTTCCAGAGCAACGCTGGTCTTCAGCACTGGCCTAAGCTCACCAGCTGCCAAACCATTCGTGTTCTGTTTATTGTCCCTGTCTTTGTTCGTTTGTGTCACTAACGAAAATCCCTGAGGCTGGATTTATGTAGAAGACAAGTTGGTTTAGCTTTTGGAGGCTTCGGGCCAAGACTGGAAATCAGGCAGCCCTGCCTGCTCAGCCACTGTCTGGGCCTTCTAGCGGTTGGTGTCATGGCAGCAGTGTGCCAGAGGGGGAGATCCGGGTAGAAGGAAAGCAGCAGAGGCTGGCGAGGGACTGGCTTCTTCGTCTTTCTTCCTTTTTTAATGACAGCCCATCTCATAGGAACAACTCGGAGTGACTAGACGTGCATTTATCCTTTCTGACTTTGATGCCCGTGATCTGCTTGATTTCCATGCGGTCTCTCTCTAAAGGTAGTTCCCACCGCCTTACCCCTGCCCCAGTGGAGACCACCGTGGAGACCACGCCTCCCCCAGAGTGAACCCTCGGGGACACAGTCGAATCATATCCCTGCCATAGCATAACTGTATTTTGATTGGCACAAACCCCATTCAGAAAGCTTATGTATGAATGCGAAGAACCAGGGGGTCGAAGAGGAAAAGGCAGGCGTCAGAATCTCAGGGCTGCCTGTCTGCTGTCACCTCCCCTCACCATCCCTAATCTCTGTGAGTCTGTGGCAGGCTTCTTCCTTTACAGAGGGTGACAGCTTGCTGGCAGCTTCCGGTGGCATGTTCAAGGTCTGCTAAGTCTAGTGAAGCACTTTTTCCTCCCAGCCTGTGTAGAAATCCCCACCAACTGGCTCTGGTTGGGAGCCACACCCACTTCCGTGTTGCTACAGGGTTGAGGCATTATGATTGGCAGCTCCACCATCACCACAGAGAATGGTTAAGAGATAGAAAGGGAAGGACCATGGGTAGACACAGACCACGTGGACTCGCTAATCTTACCAGAATTGGACCTGGTCTCCTAATATATCTGTACTAAGGAAAATTATTTTTCGAATGTCTTATGAGCAGTTATGTTGAAAATATGGAATATATACAGCTAATTTGAAAATTTTGTTCAAAATTATTCTGATAATATTGGTAAATAGTATTTTTTCTTTTATTTTTCCTCAGGCTCTTGAGCAATACTTGGAAAAGTGTAACAGACAAATTGATGATATTGTCACTTTGGTTCGTGGCAAACTGTCCAAGCAGAACCGCATCACCCTGGGAGCCCTGGTGGTACTGGATGTCCATGCCAGAGACGTACTCGCAACACTTGTCCAAAAACAAATCAGTCACGACTCTGACTTCGAGTGGTTGAGTCAGCTTAGGTACTACTGGCAAGTAAGTTGTATGGCCGAATCTCATCGCAAAGCAATTTCGACTCGTAGCTTTGTAATCTGTGCCTGCTCGCTTGCGCGGGAAGTGGCATCGGGAATAAAGGAGTTTTTGCTGATGATTGACTCTTATCTATGTGTATCTTCAGATGGACGATTAAAGAAGCCAGCATCTATATTTATATCTGTATCTATATCCAACTGTAATGTTACATGTAAATACACATAAAGATAAATAATTATAATGAAGCTTAAAATTTTTCTCACTTTTAAATGAGTCCCTATGCTTGCAATGTGCAAAATGCTGGGGCTGGTCATTTTAAACCGGTGCTTGTAGATTTCTAGCACGTCTAAACACTGTAATGTCAAGCTTTCTTGTTCCGACTCACCATCCAAGGAGGAGTGCGGAGTGTGGTCTGAAAGGTTTTTGTCAAGGCGTCCATGGATTGTGAAGGGAGCCACCACGGGAGATGAGCAGGACAAGCAGGAGCGGTTGGGGCAATGGGCAGTGGGCCTTGGTGGGGGTCTTGGGACGGATGGGCAGGACTAGGGGCTGGGAGAGACAAGAACTGACTTGAGGGTCAGGGCGTAGCGTGGCCAGGAACATGGGCGATAGGATCATTGTTTGCAGCGCTGGATCTTCCCCTGACCAGACAGAGGACCTTGGACAAATTCCTTATCCGCAATGTCCACATCTGTGAAAAGGTGGTAATGACAGTGCCCATTCTAGATTGAAGAAAACTGTGGGAGAGATAAGAGACAAATCTGGAAGTATTCCATAGGGAAAGCTGAAGCCGCTGGCTTCAGTTGCTTATCCATAGAACCTGCTGCTAACTCAGATGATGTTGGAAAAGTGAATTTTAAACAGAGCTACATTATGTTGTTTATTAGTGAGCCTGAGACAGCAAACTGTTGAAAGTTGTGTTGTCTAAACTGACCTCGTTTCACGTGATTTATCCCAGGAGGACCATCTGGAAACCAAGATGATCAACGCAGGCCTGCGGTACGGATACGAGTACCTGGGCAACTCTCCCCGGCTGGTCATCACCCCGCTCACGGACCGCTGCTACCGGTAGGCCCTCTGCTGGGAGGAAGGGTTGGAAACGACCCTCCCTCATCCTAAACCACTGATTTATTTAAAAATACTAAGTGAGCTTTTATATTCTAAACTTATTTTTTGTTATTCTCCTGAACCTTTGTTTCTGACATTTCTTCTTACAACTCGGCCCCTTTTTTTTTTTTTTTTTTGGATCCTTTGAGCCAAAAACATTGACCATTCTGTAGTTCTGTTTGGATCTGTGAGGAACTGCAGGGTCACTTCTGACATGGTGGGGCCACTGGCATTTCTACAGGCAAGTAGTGAGGGTCCCCTGGGTCCGCGTTCTCGGCAGTCTTGTGTGGTATCGGTGGTTGGGTCTCAGCCATGCTAATAGGTATGTGGCACATCTCGTTCTGCTTTGCGTCACAGTGCCCTATCAGCATATGACATTGAGACACGTTTCATGTTTGTTTCTATATGAACATCTTCTTCACCGAGGTTTTTTCCAGCTCTTCTGCCCATTTTGTACATGAATTGCTTTTCTATTGTTCACCTTCAAGAATTCTTTGTATATATTACATATAATTGTTGTACCCAATACATGTTATCCTAAATATTTTCTTTCAGTGTTATCTGAGTTTTCACTATGTATTTCAACAAAGTTTTTATCTTAACAAAATGTATATTTCTAATTTTTCTTTTGTTGATTCTACTTTTTTATGTTGTATCTAAACAGTTGCTGTCAAACCTTAGAGTCACCTTGATTTTTCTCCTGTTATCGTCCAGTTTCATACTTTTGTGTTTTACACTTTAATCTATGTTCTGCTTAATTAATTTGTGTCTAGATTCATTTTTGTTCACGTGCATATGCAGTTATCCTGAACCTTTTGCTGAAAAGTATTCTCTCTCCATTGATTTGTCTTTGTTCCTTTTATCAAAGGTCTAATTTTTCTTAGAATATATCTCTTAACTATGTGTTAGGGATTTGGAGTCTACATTTTTATTACCCCAAGAACACCAAAAGAACTAGTTAGTGGAAAATGAGGTCTTAGTTTACATATGATGGAGCAGGCATCTGATCATAAATTCGGAGCCCTTAGTTACAATCAGGATTAAAAAATCTACTGAGCCTGAAGATGACTGATCGTGATGCTGACCCCTTTCCACAGTGGCAAAGAGCTGGACCCACACATAACCAATTTCAGGTAATGAGTAGCCTTACCCACTACTGAACCCGTGTTCCATTCATGTCAGAATTGACTTCTTGAGTGTGATCTGGGTGATGAAGGAAATTGGAAGTCATGTAGAGGTTCTCTTCTTATGGCTGAGATCCACAACATGAAAAGAAGTGTGGAAAGAAGCCACCTAAGATGATTTTCATCTGTTTGACTATGATTCCCACCTAAATATCTTTCCAGTTTATTTTGTTCAAATGTTATGAATGAAGATTAATAAAAATCTACCTTGACATCCACGCTTCCATATGAGCAGCTCTTCCTAAACCATGCTATTTGACTCAGTGGTTTTGCAAACACCATCTCATTTTCCAGAAAACCTCTTCTCTCCTCTTGCTCCCCAGTAAATGTGACTATTCCTTATTTAGTCAGGACATGAACTTACATGTGTGGCCTTCGTTACGGCTCCTTGCTGCACTAGCACTCTCTGCCCCAGTGGTCCTCATCACATGGGGTGGATCCCTCTCTCTTAGTACTCCTACAGTGAATCAAAATGTATGTGATATGTTTTATATTCTTTATTGTAACTTTTCATGGACAGAAGCCGTCCAGGTCTTGCTCCTCCCTCTATTCCCAACACCCACACATTTTCTAGCATAAAGGAGGCACTTAATAAGATATATTGAACTCTCTTTAACCCAAGAGCAGTTTTAGCTTCTGTTGTCTCCCAGAGAATGATTAGAACTATAAATATTTCCAGGGAACAGTAAGTCTCTCTCATATTTCATCTAAAACAATAATGCCACTCGGAGGATAGTGCTGCATGTCTGGTTGTCCTTCTTGGCCTGGCAGGAAAATTATTTATGGAGTGAATTTGGGAAAGTGCTGTGGGATTAAGACCAAGAACAACAACACAGCAATATGGAAATTTGTTTTGTTGTTGTGCCAGTTGTGTGGCACAGGGTCACGTGTGACCCCTTGACGACTCTGCCCTGGGTCTGACAGTGCTGTTGCTCATGGCTGAGCCCTGTCCCCAGGTGGAGCGGTGGGGGTGGTTACAGCATAGTAATCCCTCAGCCCCTGCCATATTGGTGTGTGCCGTCATTTGTCTGCAATGGGGAACAGTTTCTCAAATTCTCTGTATCCATCCAAGAAGCATTAGTGATTCCCTGTTACATACCATGTAATCTGGTAGAGCTACTAATACCCAGTAGAGGAAATAAATTAGCTCTCTATGAGATGGTTTTCAGTCCGATGGGAAAGGCAGGCTAGAAAAGAATTTTATCAGTGTCCTGAGTGCAATGTTAGAAGTAAACTTTAGTGTCGCAGGTCTGTGCAGCCCACCTGGGAGGGGATTCATGGGGATTCACTGAGAAGTAGGCGCTGAGTGTAAGGCCTAGATGGAGATCTTGTGCTGAAGGATGAGGGAATTGAGCTGGGTGCAAGTGCAGGCATGTCCTTTGATGAGTGGGTTTTAATCCCTTATAGTTAATGTCATTAGTAAACTGCTTAGATTTATTAAAAAATTGTAATATTTTGTGTATTATATTCCCAAGTAGTAATATTTATTTTCTTTGCCTTTTCCCCTCTTACTGTTTCTTTTGTTAAGTGACTGTACATTTTCTGTATTCATTCGCCTCATTTAATATCGATAGAATATGGGATATGATTTAGGATCATGTTTCTATTATTTAAAGGTTACCTCTCACTTAAAAAGTCTATTTCACCTAATAAAGCTTAAGGTTAAAAATACTTCTGTCATCCTTCTGAATAATGACAGTTTCCACTACTTTAACACTTAGTTCTCTCTCTTATCCCAAATTATTGTCAGATCTCAACTTTGTTCTCAAAATCTGTTCCAAAAATTAGTAAGTGTAACTAGTTATTGAGTAAACTAGTTTCAAGATACAAGGAGGACTGGAGGAATGGCACAGCTGTTAAAGTGCTCACCTGTCAAGAACCAGACCCTGAGTTCTATTCCTCAGCACCACATAAAGCCAGGGGTGGTGGCACATGGCTGTAATCACAGTACTCAGGAGACCGAGGCAGAAGGATTGCCGTGAGTCCAAAGCCAGCCTGGGCTACATAGTGAGTTCAAGACTGGCCTGGGCTATAGAGCAAGATCCTGTCTCAAAAAGGAAAAAAAAAAAAAAAAAAGGAAGCAAAAGATACGAAGAGAAAAAATGATTTCTTTCTTATTCTTGTTCTTTTAAACTTTATTAACTCTCTCTCCCACTTCTGAATGATATATATAGGCCACTATAAAATATTAGTGAATATTATCAATTTCTCAGATAATAAAAGCCTGCTTAGGTTAGCAGAGTTAATATCGCCCATCCAGTTTAAAACTTCCCTTCCTGCCCTGCGTGGGCCCAACTCAGGCTCAGAGCCTGTATGTCCGGAAGCAGACGTGGCCAAACTTCTGTCATTCTTGTCTGTGTTCCTGCTCCATAGCTCATCATGTTGGGACTGGTGGGTAGTTTGCATGGGATGAGTGTCCTGCGTGGTAGCTCCCTCGTGGCTGGTGGGGCCCTCAGGCACTGACCAGATGGATCAGATTACCCAGCGCAGCTTGAGTGGAGCTTCTGGGCCCCTGGGCAGATTCTCCCACTGTGGACACCCGTTCTCCAGATGGCTAGTGGTGGCTTTTGTCTCTGCCTCTCGAGGCCCACCACACGCAGGCCCTTTCCTTGCGGTCTTCTCCCGTTCCAGTTGGGCCTCCTGCACAGAGTCCTTTTCCCTGTGACCCTCACCTGACTCCCTTCCAGTGGGATCTGGTACTGGCCCCCTGATAAGTGCTTGTTTTGCCAGCAGCGCGAGGACGTCTTTCCTACTGTCCCTTTGTTCAAGTCTGCCGTCAGAAGCTCCAGCTTCCTCTGAACCCTACATGTTGTGTGCTGTGGGCCAGCTCTTCACCCTCGTGTTTTGCGAAGCCGAGGAGGTGCGAGGCGTACCGGGTTCCGCGTAGTTCCCTAAGGCCCGCTCGGTTACCTGGGGAGGCGGGGTGCTGCTGCTCACCCTTCCACAATGCCGGAGGCGGTGAAACGCATAGAACACTGGCATCCCTTTCTGAGGAAATCCTCATTCCTGGCCTCTTGTTTATAGTTTTCCAAGCTAATTTCTGTATGTTCTGATGGCAATTGAAAGTTCAGTCTACAGGAGATCTTCTGACCTTTTTGGTTTTCATTTTGAAGTTTTACTCAAAATGTTGAGCCAGAAAAGCCCAACTTAATACAGTGTTATATTTGTATTTTTACAGATAATATTTATATAGGCTTACCTAAAATTGTGTTTTCTTTACTCACCATTGCTTAATGATTTGCTTTACTTCTTGCTTAATTTTCTCCTCTCTAGGCAACATCTTTTAGTAGTGGTTTCAGCGAGGCTTTATAAACTGTGTGCTCTGTTAGTCTTTGTCTAAAAAGAAAAAGTCTCTTCTTTTTGTCTTCATAGAATTATTAAAAGATAGATTAGCTGGGCATAAAATTATAAATTATAAACAATTTTCCATCAAAGATAGTATTTCCTCCAAAGATAACATTATTCTGGTCTTCATTCATACTGCCAAGAAATCTGTTATTTTAATTACTCATTGTGGGTAATTTTCTTTTCTTTATTATAGTTTTTACAATTCTTTTCCTTATTATTGATGCTCACTATAACGATAGTAGGTGTGGATCTATTTATCCTAATTGAGACTTTTTGCAACATAAATTTTTCTTTAATTTTGGAAAATTCTCAGCCATTACCATTTAAATATTTTCTCTTCACCAATTTCTTCATTATTTGCTCTATGCCTCTTAACTTTTCTTACATTTGACCTTTTTACCACTCTGGATGATTCTTCATATTTATCTTTCAATGCTTAATTTTGTTTTGTGTTTATTATGATATTTAACCTATTCACTGAATTTTTTAAAAGTTCAATTACTATGTCTTTGCTGATAGAACTTCAAGGTGTTGCTTTATGTGATAAATGGCTGTTCTCTGTCTGTGCTTCCTTTCCACCACTACCTCACACACACGCACACACGCGCGCACACGCGCGCGCGCACACACACTTTTTGATGTCTACTGCTTTCTGTTTTAAAATCTCACCAGGTTGTCAAAATGGGCAGGACATGATATACACAGTAACTCACACACCTGTGTCCACATGCATTTGTCAGTGAAAGCTTGACTATTTTGATGTCTGTCAGCTTGAACTGTGAGCTTGTCATAATTGGAGCCATTTCCTTTGTAGTTTTGTGTGATTGCAGTTACAGCAGGATTCTTTCTTATGGAGGAATTTAAAATTTGTCTCTGAGGAGAGCTGTAGGATTTTTCTCTGGACTAGAAAATACTTTATTTCTTAGTCTGGATTCATGTGACATGGGTGATGGAAATGTTAGCCTCTTCTCCTCCTCCTCAAATGGTGTAGATTTCTCATCATGTTCTGAGGATTTATTTTCTGTTGCTAGGCAGAATGCCCAAACATGTAAGTACCTTGTGTTTATATGCATATCCTTAAAACAGTACAAGCCCCTGCAGCTTTAGCACCTGATGATTTTGCCGGTTTTGCATTCCTCTTCTCATGTGACTTATCTTTCATTCTTTAAAAAATGGTCATGTGTATGAAAAGTCATTGCCACATTTCCATAGGCTTGCAGTAAGGAATCAAGCTGTTCAGATTAGTTGAATTCTCCAGTTTGATCATAAGTCACCATTTAATGTTTTATTCTTTTTCTTTTTTCTTTTCTTTTCTTTTCTTTCTTTTCTTTCTTTTCTTTTTTTTTTTTTTTTTTTTTTTTTTTTTTTTTTTTTTTTTTTTTTTTTTTTTTTTTTTTTTTTTTTTTTTTTTTTTTTTTTTTTTTTTTTTTTTTGATACAGGGTCTCACTTTGTAGTCCTGGCTGGTCCTGAACTCACTGTGTAGCCCAGGCTGGCCTTGGACTCACAGAAGTCCTCCTGCCTCAGGCTCCCAAGTACTTAGATTACAGGTGTGCATCAGCACACCCAGCTTATGTGATGTCAGGAATCTAACTCAGGGCCTTGTGCTCACTAGGCAAGCTTTCTAACTGTTGTGCTAATTCCTCAAGCCCTACCGTTTAATTTTAAAAATGAGTTTGTTCTAAATTTGACCATTGTACAGACAAGTATTCAGAAGTAAAAGTATAAGAACAGATAAAGTAATGCTCTGTCAGAGATTTTTCAGAGGCTACATGGAAAGGCAAAAATGATCAAAGCGGGAATAGTAAATTTGTTCCTCATTTTAAGTTGTTCTTCATGGTATATGCGTTAAAAAATGACATCACTCTGCACAGACGGCTTCTTCTATTTCAGAACCCTATTTGGAGCCCTTCACCTGCACCTTGGAGGAGCCCCCGAGGGTCCAGCTGGCACTGGGAAGACAGAAACTACCAAGGACTTAGCAAAAGCTGTAGCTAAGCAATGTGTTGTTTTCAACTGCTCTGATGGGTTGGATTATTTGGCTTTGGGAAAATTCTTTAAGGTTTGAATTGACTTCTTATTTCTTCACAATAGGATAATTGGTCAGAGAGGAGAGCTATTTATGATTAAATATAATTGATTGCATGTAAAAGATTACTGTGTCTTAGGTAAAGGTAAAAATTAAAGCACTATTTTAGTAATTCTTCAGAGAAGTAGAGTGTGCATGTGCACACATATGTGTGTGAGAGTATGTGTGTCTGTGTGTGAGAGATGCTGAGATAATTAAAGCAGGAACAGAAAGAAAAGGAAGTCAAAATTATAATGAGTAAAAATACCAGGTAGATATTTAAATGACATTTTAATTTATCCTCTGCAGTCATAATAAACTAATAATAATTATTAAGAAAGGAAGAGCAAATTTAAAAGACTTTATATGTTGTTTGAATAACCATAAGGCTCAATGTGATTAAAGTAATGAGTCTTTGAGTCTAAGAATATTGATATTATTTCTTTAATTTAGTTGTAACTTCAATAGTATTAGATTAGCTCATTGTAAGTACTTATTGATTAAATGGATATTGTCTTTGTGTTAGTTTCATGCTAGAAATGGAGACACAAATAAAAATAACATTGTTCTTGCTGTCAGGAGTCAGTGTAAGTGAATATGTGACCTTGGAAGCACTCTGTCCTCTGTGATTTCTAATCCTTTTATTACATAATGCATTAGAAGTCAGTCATGGACAAAATCTTCTCCAACTAATGAAAATTTCTGCCCCTTTCCGTACAGGAGGCGTTTATGCTTAGCACAGTGTGGCTTAGTAGAGTGAACGGGGTCATCCATTACTGGCTCAAGGCCATGTGCTAGCTCCTCAACATGACATATGGCACTGACTTAGTTTCCTTTTCTTAACGATATATCAAATACCATGCACCATGGGTAGCCTATATTGGATACTCAAAGAAATACATATATCCACAAATGCATACACATATACACACACTGTCAGTAAAACGTGCTTACTGAATACTTGTTGAATTTTTTTAGTTTTTTGAAAAGCAAATCTGCATTTTGACAGACCTACTTATGTTTGATTTTCTAGTTTTCCCTTATGAACAAATGTCACATATTAGAAAGTTATGAATTAAGATTGCAAACCAGGACTTTAAGTTATGTTAGCTGGCTGTTAAGGTGTTCAGATCACAGAAGAGTTTCCCAGGCAACAGGAGTCATCCTAGATGGAGGATTGTTATAACCCGTCCCATTGATTCCCAATAGGAAAAGCAAACAGATCAATTTGTAAATAAAAAGTAGGAAAGACGTTGGTGTTGCAGGTGTCCATGTAAATGCCAAAAGATACACTGGAAGTAAAAGAAAGTAAATTGGAAAATTTTCCAGTTGATCAAACTCTTTATTCATACAGAATAGTGAGTTGATATTAAAAAATAAGCTGGCTTTGTAGATAAAGGGGAAGAAGCAATTTCCTTGATAGGATGGGAAATCCTTGAAAAGATGAGGTGAAAATGCAACATTTCGATGTAATATTAAATCAGATAAAGTTGAAAATTTTCATTCCTCTTTTCTCCCAGGGATTGTTATCTTGTGGAGCCTGGGCTTGCTTTGATGAGTTTAACAGAATTGATTTGGAAGTACTTTCTGTGGTTGCTCAGCAAATCCTTACTATTCAGAGAGGTAAGGGACTAGCCTCTCTCTCGGCAGTATGTGAATAACAGAAGATGTGTGGGAGGTAGTGAATGACACAGCCACATTCATATGGAGTGTTGCTGAGTCATTTTTTCTTGATAATGCACAGGTATAAATGCAGGTGCCGATATCCTGGTATTTGAGGGAACCGAACTAAAACTTGACCCCACGTGTGCTGTCTTCATTACAATGAACCCTGGCTACGCAGGGCGCTCAGAGCTGCCAGATAACCTCAAGGTATGGAGGGCAATGATGTCATGTGTCCTTTCCACCACTCACAATTACGTCATGTGTCCATCTCACCACACACGGTTACATCCTTTGTCCCTCCCACTACTCACAATTATATCATGTGTCCTTCCCATAACTCACAAAGTTAATGCTTTTTAATAATACAGCATACTACCCTAGGATTTGAGGCAAAATATTTGCTTTTAGGTATCATAATATTTTATAAAATTATTCTAGAAAATGTTAAAGGTTTGAATACCTTAAAATATATATATATACAATTTATAGTTTCCAAAATTTGTATTTTAAAATAGTGCCAATTATTTTTAAAAGTTAGAAAATATATAGGAAGATCCTAAAATGGCACCCATTCTACTGTACTATATTGTATCACCCCAAATTTCAATGTCCCCCCTTTTTACAAAAAGTTTAAATCAGACAGTGTTATTTGATAGATATTTTTGAGTTATTATTATGAATATTTTCTTATGCTTAGAAACATATGTCTAAAAAATTCTCTGAACTTTCATTAGCTATTTGAGTAGGGGTTTTTTCATTATAAATAAGATTATGGTAGGAAGCTTTACTTGAAGAGTTTATCTAGTTTAAAATGTCTCCTCGGCCAGTCTTAGGATGAGAACTGTGTTGCTAAGTTGCCTTCCAGCCAAGGCTCAAACAATTCGCCTCCTGCCCCATTTTCAGTTCTCATCAGTGCTTAGCGCTCTTTTTCTTTGTTGTTAAAAAGAACGGTGCCTTATGGAGTAGGTTAGAACCTTCACAGAACAAACAACTTCTTTGATTGCTGGTGAAATACGACATTTTCTCCCTGTCCTTGTTGACCATTTTATATTCTTCCCATATTGATGGTTTGTGTACAGAGAAGGAAGTTGGGGAACAGTACAACAGGAGCTGTGGACCTCAGGCCCAGGCTCCTGGTTCCATCCTTCATTCCTACACTGTTCAAGTGCATAGACTGACAGCTTCTCAGACCAAATGAGCCATTTTCTCTTTGCCTCTAAAAAGACCTGAAATATGACGAGTTGCTGCCAAGCATTTTGTTTCTAATTCATGCCCTTTCAAGGGCAAGTCCATTGTCCTGTACTGTGCCTCAGTGAGAGAAGTATGATTTAAGAATAAAGTCTCATAAGCCCTTCACCTAGGAAACATCTTGTGGCTTTCACTGCAGTTCTCTTTTGGGAAGCTCTTTTTGTAGCAGTTATGTTATTCATTCACTTATGTTCTTTGATTCAGGAGGATCAACTCAAATGCATAAATATTTATAAAGTCAGGGAGGCAAAAAGTCTGTAAGTTGCTTGTCATAAGGATCTGGCAACCATTGTGGTGGAATCTGTTAATGCCCGTGCAGACGTCTCCACAGTGTGCGTGTGGAAACAAGATCAAAATATCCACCTTGTGGTTCTTCTGCAGTGAGCCAAAAGCGGTTCTCAGGTTCTCTTGGAAGAAGAACCTGTGTTCTTCCTGTTGTGCTGTCTTGGTTGGAGCTACTACAGAGCAGCTGGTTCCCAGGGTACAGGGAAATACTTAGTGAGTCTGAAATGAAATAGTAATGAGTTCCAAGAAAGAATGAAAGAAACAAAGAAAGAAAGAAAGAAGAAGGAAAGATAGGCATAAAAGAGACAAGAAAAGACCGGGTGGTTCCTAGGAAGCAGTTTAGCAGTTTCCAGAACATTCTTGAAACCTCCCCTTCATCTGAGGCTACGGTTGGTCACCAAGCCCCGGCAATCTACTTCATAGAGATCCACAGGTCCTGTCCTGTACCACGGATACACTTGTCTGCTCTTCTGTCATCTCTTGGGGGCCCTATTATGACAGTTCACATGTCAGTAATCTGTTCCCTATTGGAATTCACTGTAATGAGTTTCCCATGACAAGTAGTGCTACCAATATTGTCTATCAAAAGAAATCTAGTAGTATAATTGCCATACTTAAAAAAACTGCTGGCTCCTTTTAGTTTACAAAATCAAGTTCAAGTGACTTAAGCAATTTGTGAGCACTTTGGCTTTGGGACGAGTTCTTAGGTACTGCCATTTGCCTTCCCTGCCTGTCACAGGAACCTGCGCGGGCCACTGAGTGTCCCCTGCCTTCCCGCAGGCTGTTTGCTCCTTCTCTCTCAAACCATTGTCCTGCCTCTGCCTGACAAATCAGTTTGTTCTCATCTTCATCCTTTAAGCTATCACCAAACGTACACAGTATTTCATATATGACCGTCTGGGTGATGTCATTGGGCCCAGCAGAGATGCATAGCTGAATCCTGCCAAGTGCACATCTCTCGGTGTCCAGGGCCTCCCCAGTGGGTCTCCCCCTTCAGACCTCCTGAGACATGGTGGATGGGTCCTTTTTCTCCAGTGCCATTCCTTCTGTCTGCCTGGATCTCTGGTGACCAATTTCACATTCATACGGCAGAAGAGCAACAGCCCAGCTTGGCTAGTTTATCACAGGCATCTTGTGCATCCTTTGTCCTGGCAAACTCTGGACATTGATCTTGCTGCTCCAGGCCAGTCTTGCTTCCTGAGAGGCAAGTCGGGCACAAACCCAGGCCCCACACCTTCTTCCTCTACCCCCTGCAGGGTTATCTCTCCCGAGGTCACTGTGAACTTGGGAATTGAATCGGGGCTGTGGGACTCAGACCATAACAATGGCCTCAGTCCTCCTTCCTTACTCTCTCAGATAGTTTATGATCTACAAGTAGGTGAGGAGGCTCAAGGCCTGGGTACATTTCCTTTCTAAGTTTGTATTTTGTGCAGGTTACATTCTCTTTGGTAACTGATGAGTAAATATGTTTCATACCAGAAGAATCCCATTTTGACATCCTGTTATATCTACTTAACACTTCTAGGGCGGTTTCTTAAACATACTTCTACTTTAGGGAGGCTATACTTGAGATTGAAAGTGTTCTAAAGAATCGATGCTCAATGATCATTTCAGGAAAATTAAATGGTAGAAGCCTTAGTGAATAGATCCGCTAGTATTAGAAGCCCATTATTACCTGGCACACAGATTTCCAGAGAGTGTGTGTTACACCCTATGAGATCAAAGAAAGCAGCAGAGGACATCCTGCGTCTCCCATGTCGTTCAGCTAAAATTAAGGGCATTCCTGAACAGGTCCAAGTATTTATGAAATTGATTTTCAGGTCCTTATAGAAATGCTGAGAAGTGATTGCCTGAATTTTTCAAAAAATTGCACCAATATGCAGGCATTGGAAAAGGCAGTATAGGCGATCCGTGTGCTGCTGTGCATATCACCTTCTTTTGTCGGTGGGGCAGAAGCACTAGAACAATTGCCCTTATTTATTTTCACTGAGGTAAATATGAAAGGTTATCTTATATTAATTACATGGGTTGAAATTTATGCAAGTCCTGATATGTTCCTTGGAATCTTATAGAAATTTATATACATATATATACACACACACACTCCAGCAGGTATACTGTTGATTAAGCTAGAATTGAGCTGGATTTTTTTTCAAAAGCACTAACTTCCCCTCAGATTTGCTGCTATTAAATTAGCAGGTTATTCCCGACACATCCATAGTCAAACTGTATTGTATCGTTTTGCCTCCCACCCAGTTTGAGAATCACACAGTTAGGCTTAAAAACTGTTTTGACCAAAATGCCTTTCCTCGGGTAGTGCCGTTGTTAAGTCTTCAGAGGAAGACTCCTAATGCGACGCAACATGACAAGCTCTTAAAGCTTCTGTACCTTTATTTTTACTTCCCCTCACCACCAGTACCTCTATTTCACAGGGGTCCACAGCCACGCTGCTTAGCTCGGGCTGAGGGTGTGTAAGAATTTTAGAGATGGGACACGACACGTCCTCAGGTCCCATGTTGGCTTCTCAGCCAAGAGCTTTTCTTTTCTCTTTGTCTCTCTCTCTTCCTCTCTCTCTAGCTTTACTCAATAAACTGTTACTTGTTTTAAAAAACGAATTTGAGAAATACCTCGAGTTGTCTGAGGAGGACGTACAACACAGTAATAGATGCTGACCCTAAACCTGTAGCAATTTGTGCTATTATAGAAGGACTGGGCCATCCTAACCCAGCACAGACTGCCTGGCGGAGCCGTCAGGGCAGCCATCCTGTCTTTTGTCCATTTGGGAAGGTACTTGTGGAAAGCCTGGTCTTCTGGCGATCTGGGTGGCCGCTCTCCGTCCTCCTCTTCCCTGCACAGGAGGTGGTTGGAACTCTCGCCTGAGGGCCCCGACTCCACTTTGCCTGCCTGTGTTACATTTTGTGACATTTTGTCTTTCCACTTTTTAACAGTGACCTTGCTGTTGAGACACCAATAAGAAGGCCTGTAACTAGTACCTTGCATAGCAAACTGGAAGGGTCTTGCTTGAAGTGAATTTTTAGTTTTCCTAAAACATGGAAGAGTTATAATATACCAGTTAAGCAAGGTGTTCATGGTTGTTCACATAATTTCCAGGAGGTTGTTACGTAAACTACCTGAATACAGTCGCCCTTCAGGATAAGGTCTTCTGTTTTTTCCTAGAATATTGTTGCTTTTCATCTTTATTATAAGAAAGTCATACTTAATATGAGTTACTGAAGTGAGTTCTGATATACACTAATATTCTACACCTGAATTCAGTATTTTTTTTACTTACCATAGCATGAAACTTATTTATCTCACAATATTTAGGATATTCTGATGAGACTGGAGGCATAGCTCAGCAGGGCAGAGCGCTTGCCTGGCAAGTGCAGGGCCCGGAGTCTGACTCCCCAGCAGCACATAGGCTGGATGTGGTAGCCCAAGACACATCTGTAGAGAATAACGAATAAAAAGAAAATAAAAGCCAACACCACTGGGGCAGGCTCAAAAAAAATACTATGAGAAAATATTGCCTTAACAATTTGAAAATTTGACTTATCTGGAAAAATAATCACCCATGACTTAGTTCCAGTTTTCTTTCCATTGTTATGCTTTCAGAAATACAGACACAGTGACTCTAGCCTCTGAAAGTTTCCAAATATCTCAAAATATGTCACTTATAGAACCCAGCCTGATCAGTAGGGCTCACCCGTTGGCTCTGGTTGTAACATTAATTGGAACCCCTGGGAGCCTTCCTGGCGGCCCCCTGGCAGCGGTCTTTCCTCACCGGCCGGGGGGAAGCTGGGCTTGTCTGCATCTTGGCAGAGCCAGGTGCTCTTTATTTTTAAGGGTGTTGCTTCTCACAAAGACATTAGCAAACTGATCCTTAACACGTGGATGGAAAATTTTTATACAAAATTTAATGATATATTTGTTATCTAGTTGTAACAGGAAGCCAGTTAAGTGGTTTATCTACATGAATTGAATATCAAAAATGAATATTTGTTAAATAATAGGTGTTAAGCATTAAGTGGTTGTAGAAAAGCCCTAAGGCAGTGCGTGTTCAGACGCGCGGAGCGGGCTGTCTCTGGGTGGCCGTTCTGAAGGCATCTTTCCTACGCCTCCACAGGCCCTCTTCCGCACGGTTGCTATGATGGTGCCTGACTACGCCATGATCGCCGAAATTGTCCTGTACTCCTGTGGGTTTGTCACTGCTCGGCCACTGTCAGTAAAAATCGTGGCCACCTATCGCCTGTGCTCAGAGCAGCTGTCGTCCCAGCACCACTACGACTATGGGATGCGAGCTGTCAAGTCGGTGCTCACAGCCGCAGGGAATCTAAAGGTCGGTAGGCGTTTGAGGGCTCTAACACCTGGAGTTCCCTTCTGTACGTCTTAGGTCTATGTGTCTAGCCAGCTGGTTTCATTAGCTAATTAAAAAATCAGTGAACTTATCTAGTGTCTCGAACACATGAACAGGAAATTTTATAACCATTTATAAAACCTTACATGTGTAACTTGAATTCTGCCCCATCCTCGCAAATATATAAAACTGGGCACTATCAGAATAACGTTAGTTACTGCTGAGAAATATTTTGAAGGGTTATAGTTTATATAACTTCATTTTGAAAGATTATAGTTTATATTACTTCAAAGAAATATTCTGTAATTAATAAACACACAAAAAGCCCTAAATGGTGTCACTTGATATAATTACCAGTGGAGCCAACTGTGAGCTAATAGATTTATAATAATGTTTGTACTTAAAATAGTCTAATCATAATGATGTATATGAAAGCCCCAAATATTTAAGGCTTGGTTAGCTTTTTATTGGAAATATTTTGTGGAGATATCTGTACCTGAAATACAAGCATCTATTCGTTCTTAGCAGAGTCTTGAGTTAACAGCAAATTTAAAATGTGACCTTGGAGTTGACAAAATGTTTATGTCCATGATTTGTAGGCAAGGCAGATTTTGAAATGTACGCCACATGATTAAGAACAGGGACTAGCATTTTTATCTTCCCTGATAATGTTATTGAGGAATTTGATAGCAAATGATGATACGCTTTTTCACACTAGCCTAACATAACTTCAAGTCCCCGTGCTTTGCAATAAACAAGAGTTCCTAGAAGACCCCATTAGTATTAACCTGTCACATTGGGATGGCTTTGTGGCCAGATAATGGGAGTGATAATGCATTGTCCTCCTGTGTGTCACCACTGAACTCCTGACTATAAGACGGAGCTGTTAAAGTCAGGCAGCAAGCGAATCCTGCAAATGAATCCTGTCATTCTTTGTCAAAAGCTAATTTAGAGTTGTTGGCTGTTTTGGCTGGAATATTTTGAAACTTGTTTCTACGATGTCAAGAAACTATTTAGACATTTGTTTCAACATAACAGCATCTCATACAACAAGGCAGGGTTTTGACACTTGGTATTTTGATTGATCCAAGACATGGTTCAGACGAGCACGGTTAGCTTCGGCTTCAGGAGCGCGGGAGGCTCAGAGATGGCCGAGCCTGCCAGGTAGGCACTGTGGGCTTTTGGAGGTCAGAGCCACATAAGTAAGAGCAAATTTACACAGTAGAAAGATTTTAGAGAAAAGGGGAGAGTTCTGGAAAACAAATATGCCACGGTAGGAGAAACTTTGGAGTGAAATGGTGAGTAACATTAAAATGAGGAAAAATACTGCTGGGTTTAGATTTTTATCAATTATGTGAATTCTATTATAGGTACAAGTTTTGAGTTAGAAGTTCTGAGTTCAGTTAGATTCTTAGTAGACTTTGAGCACTGCACCAATGTCTTGGAGCGTACATTTGAGAAAACCTCCTTTGCTTAACCAACCGGGCACACTAAGCGGCCTTCGACTGTTTCTCCCAGGACTGGCCAACCCACTGGCTTAGTGAGCACACAGCCAGCTGGGTCGTGCCACCCTCTCCCGCTTGATCAGGTGAGCTCTGGCCTCCCTCGCCCAGGCAGGGCACCTGCTCCTGAGCCTTCCAGAAGCTGTTTGGAACAGGCCATAGTTACTGTGTCATTTAATTACCTGGTGCAGGAACTGATGAAAACATGAAACATGAAAAAAAAAAAAGGATTTTGTTTCTATGAAAATCAAGTTCATAGATTAAGAAGTGTTCAGTAAGGATGAAATGTTGAAATACTGACTTTGAATTTGACGTGGATGAGAAAAATGTATAAAAGTGGAAAAATTAAAAATGTATTAAGGTTGGCAAACTTAAATTGTCTCACAAGTGTCTTTGGAGAGCATTATCTCCTTTTTAAAAGCTCCACAAAACTAGATGATGCGTTATTGATATGGTTTTTGTATAAAATAAAAAAGGTGTGGTGCTGTACATGCCAAGAAAAGGTCTTGTTATCAAAATATTGCTAAAGGACAGGAAGGTGTTTATATATTGTAAATTGAAATACATTGTTATCAAAATGATTGCCCACTTTTCATGGCTTTCCATGAGCCAACTTACTACTTGTCTTGAATGTACTGGGTAGGCAAAGCCAACCCAATATGGAGGCAAAGGAGACTTTACTGAGTTAATGGACAGTAGCCCCTTTATTTAAACAAAATTAGTTTGATCTAGGTTTTTATTATAAACCAGTACAAAATTCAACAACTGTAAATCTTAGTTTCTATAATTAATAACAATTGGACAAAATGACAAGAAATAAGGGCAGCATTTTTGTACCTGTTTGAGCTGCCCATGGGGCCTGTACGTTTGTGTCCGTGGGACACAAAAAGGGTGTGTTTCACAGATACAGGAAACTTCATGAGTGTGTTTTGTTATAGCTGAAATATCCAAATGAAAATGAAGAAATTTTGCTGCTTAGATCCATCATTGACGTAAATCTGCCAAAATTTTTATCCCATGATTTACCACTCTTTGAGGTAAGAACATCTATTATTCCAGTGTGTCAAAATTCTGATAATGTAGTATTTATCAAGTGTCCAGGTTCACAACTCTCTCTCTCTCTGAGAAATTTTCACTATAAAAAGAACCCCAGTGACACAGGACAGGGAAACATTGGCCATCCTTTCGTTCTTGCGAGGCATTTGTTTAGGCAGCCTTGCTGCATTAGATGACTTTTGACAACTTGAAATTTTTAAATCATACTTTTTTTAACCACAGAATATAATGAGCACACAAAGTATGAAAATTTTTGCTTATCAATTCCCTGAAAACACAGGCTCTGAGAAGGAAAGTAATTCGCCTAACACTACTATCCCCTTAGCACAGAGCATGTATTGGGTAAATGTTAGTTAACAACCAAAGAAGTAAACTTAAACAGGCTTCATTTTCTTCAAAGATGGAGATGACTTTTATAAAGTTGTTCTTCAGCAGACTTTTACACAAAGACCAAATGTAATAATCCTATTATAGCTGAAGGCTAGATTGTGAGAATCGAGAGAAGGCGTGCTGTCGCGCACCCCTCTTCCTCGTGCCAGGTGCCACCACAACCAGGAGAGACATCACGTTTTCTTCCTATGCTTTGTCCTTGGTTTCTCGCTACTGGCATGCCTGGCACTAGTGTAGCAAAAGCTGTATCTGTTTTCAGACGTGGAAATACCCTGCATGAGATGTGTTCTTATTTGGTTGGGCATTCACTTAGTGGACATTTATGAAGCAGTGTTTCCCTAGGGGAACCTTTTTGACTTTTCACCTGGGGATAATTCCTTGTTGTGTCAAACTGCTCGTACAATGTGGCCCCCATTGCCAGTCTCCTAGGCTCGGTGACAGGCAGATTTCCGTCCTATACTGGGCAGGAGAGGAGGGGTGTTGGTCTTGACTGAGAGTTACTGTGTGCCAACTGTGTGCTGGAGGTGTCTGCTTCTTTCAGGGGTACACATGAGCCACTTGAAAATGTTAAGAGATGTTTGTTTATTCAACACACACCGTGCCCCTAATTTGGACCAGGGAGGTAGTGTGTGTGTGTGTGTGCGCGCGCGCACACACACACACGCATGCACACGTGAGTGCATCAATCCCAAGGCCTCATGCACACTAAACATGAGTTCTGCCCTTGAGCCACAAGCCCAGTCCAGACCATGTACTGTTTTAAGTCCTTTTCATATAGGAATTTGCTTAATGCTCCAAACTATCCAGGCCGCAGGGCTGTCATTATCCCTGTTTGCCAGAAGGTGCATGTGTGGCACAGAAATAATAACAATAATGCCATAACAGCGTGCCATGAATTTGAGGCATAAAGCAACACTTACTTTCTTGGGGCCCAAAAAGCTAGAAGCCTGAAGCCAGGTGGTGAGGGCTCCAAAGAGGCTTCTTTCTCTCCTGTTCCTGGCTTCCAGAGTCTCCCTGCAAAACCGGACGCCCCGTGGCTCAGAACTGCTTTGATCCAGCCTTCACCACAGTGTCACACGCTTTTCTTCCATGTCTCTCTTTTCTTTTCTTTTTCTTTTCTTTCCTCCTCTTCTTCCTTCTGTAGTGGGTATTACGTAGGACCTTTGCATTGAACTGTACCTTAAACCTTTAAGGTTGGGGTTTTTTTTTTTTTTTTTTTCCTTTTGAGACAGGGTATCACTCATTAAATTGCCCAGGCTGGGCTTAAACTTGCAGACCTCCTGCATCAGCCTGTCAGAGTGCTGGGATTACAGGCCTGTACCACCACCCTGTCCTCTCTCTGTCCTCTTATGTAGGTACCTGCTCCTGGATGTAGGACCTACTCTAATCTAGTGTGACATTGTTTTAACTAATTACATGCATGAAACCCTGTTTTCACAAAAGTTCACAGTCTGAGGTTCTGGGTAGAGATGAAATTTTAGGGGAACTGAAACCACATGGTATAATGACAAAAATACTTCTGAACCAGCTTTGTGGATGCAGAGCATAGGGATTGAAGTTAATCTGGTGCAGCTAGTTCTACTCCCGTGTGGCGGGAAGTGTTTTGTCCGCTAAATTTCTGTTGCGTCTTTGTTGAGAATCAGTGGTTTATGAATGTGTGGACTCCTCTGGACTCCTTACTCTGTACTGTTAATCTGTTTGTCACTTTAAACCAATATGACAGTCTAATGATATATGTCTGCAAATCATGTAGTGTTAGTCTTCCTAGTAACATTTTTACTAAAACGTCATAAAAGTAAATACAAAACCTCAAGCTATAAAATACTTGGCAGAAAACAGGCAAAGACTTAATGGTTCTATTTCATATTTATATTATGTATTTTAACTGATACAATTTATGTATATTTGATATAAAATGTAAATTTGAAATTTGCAACTCATCTACCATCAGGGAATTACCTCAGATTTATTTCCTGGAGTGAAATTACCAAAGCCAGATTACAACGACTTGCTGGCTGCTATCAAGGACAACTGTGCCGCCATGAATTTGCAAATGACCAAGTTCTTTTCGGAGAAGATTCTTCAAATATACGAAATGATGATTGTGCGCCATGGTTTTATGATTGTTGGAGAGCCATTTGGTGGAAAAACCAGCGCCTACCGCGTCTTAGCTGGAGCACTAAATGATATCTGTGAGAAGGTGTGTGTTGTTAATGTGCTGTTCCGTTTATCGTCAGCTGTGTGAAGAGTGCAAGCCATTCTCAAAGGCGTTCCCAGGATGGCAACGTAAAGCCGTAAGAAAAACACGATTTAAGGAGAAAAAGAAATTGTAAGATAAGAAATGAAGCAAGCAGGAAGTTTAGCATGTAAGGAGTGTGCCACAAATTTACCTTCCAACCTTTTCGTTTTTCTTTTCAATTATAAAGGCAATACATCGTCATTGTAGAAAAATTAGAAAAATACAGAAAAGTCTGAAAGCTTTCCTTTAATACTTTAAGGAGAGGTTTCCCCTCCCCTTCGTTGAAGATTTGAAATGCAAGTTTCTGTTGTGGGCTGCTTGCAAAATTAGTTATTAGACTGAGTGTGTGTGTGTGTGTGTGTGTGTGTGTGTGCGCGCGCGCACGCGCGCGCTCTCATGTCTATTTATACTACTTACTTATGTATCTACATAATGACTACTGCTCAGGTTTCCTTCGTGCCCATGTTGTGGCCGACTTTGGTCTGCCGGGGAGTAGGGCTGTTTGAACTCCCTCAGCTAACACTGCTAGTCTCCTTACCTCCTAATGTTGGAATAGTCGTAACTTGCTGTATTTCAACCTTGGTGGCCAGCGTGGTATTTGCAGCCATTATATCCTCAGTGGAGGAGTCTCCTTTTCAGCCAGCACCGATGGCCTGTGTTGTCACTTCCCTCCGCGAGCCTACGTTGTCTGACTTCACCCTACACCCCACGGCCCCCCACTTTCCCGTGTCTCCAGTCGCATCCTTACAGCGTGCGGCCACTTACTTGTGACAGACACCAAATAGTCTCACCTCTGCTCTTCCCGGGTCGCGGGTCTTGCCATAGTGAGTTGAATTGCACTTGTATTTGTTACCACACAAACTGGCATGCTGCTGTGGCTGTCACCTGCCTCTTCTGCGTGTCTACTTCCGTGCTGTTTCCTTCCCTTTCCTCCCTATTGTCTTTCTGGTTTTATTCATTTATTTATTAATTTATTGCTCTTCCTGCTGCCTTCCTTTTCTTTTTGTAGAGGCTTATTTGTGTTTTTCCTGTTTTGTTCTCGTGTTATATGGGTAAATTGTTTTGATACAAAAAAAAGTGTCTTAATAGAGTAAGTCAGGTCACTGCCCAAGAGCGAAAGGAGAAGGCGGGAGTGTGGGAAGTGGTTGCGTGTCGTGTCGGCTTTGTCACCCAAAAATGCTGGCAGTGACTCTGTGGCCTGTAAAGAGGGCCGACCCCCGTAGCCATTGC
Organism: Ctenodactylus gundi; assembly: GCA_004027205.1. Lineage (NCBI taxonomy): Eukaryota > Metazoa > Chordata > Mammalia > Rodentia > Ctenodactylidae > Ctenodactylus > Ctenodactylus gundi. Next base: position 520,938 of record PVKB01000737.1, on the reverse strand, counting down.
CCCACGCGGCAGCCCCATGCTGGCCCGTGGGGTCAGCTTCTTTCCCTGGTGGTGGCCACTTCATCCTGATTAAGGACATGAGAGGGCTGCCCTGAACTGCCCAATTTAACAACTTCCTTTCCAGACTCTTCCAGGGGGACAGAACAGAGAAGGCAGAGACCCCGAGCTTGTTTTGTTGTTTCAGATTATGGCGCCACAGCTTTTCTCGAAGCTTGCTGTGCATGTCCCAAGTTCTGGCAGTGCTGGCAAGAATCAAGCTTGCCATGCTGTTACATATGTGAAAAATTATTATTAATAGTTGAAGCAGGATAGTGAAAGTATTCTGTTTGGTGGCAACAGCCATAGAACAGTGCAACACAAAAATTGAAACCTAATATAAATTATGGACTTTGTTTAATAATCATGTGTCAATGTAAACCCAGTGAGTATGACAGTGGCCCACAGGTCCTTATAATGGGAGGACGTCATGGGGAGATGGAGGAGAAACTTGGGAATCTCTGTGCTTTCTTCTCAGCTTCTCGGTAAACTCTAAATTGCTTTAAAATACAAAATCTTAATAATGAAAACAGAAAGACTTGTGCCCCAAGGGAGCTGACATCTCTTGTAATAACACCACAGACCAACTTTCTGGGTTCTGTCCAAAAGGAACTCTTTGCCAGTACTGAGTTTTACATATTTCTGTATCTGTCCTTTTATTTTCTCCCTGAGACCATTGTGTAGCAAAGTCAGCAGATGACAGCCTGCAGGCCAAATTTAGTCTAAATCCTGTTTCTGTAATTGCTGCTGGCATTAGCGTTAAAAACAATTGTTTAGGGAAGAAAACCAGAATATGAAATCCAGAAAGCCTATAATAATTATTTTGTGGCTGTTTGCCTGTTTTGTAGATTTCTGGGTTCTGTGCGACATTTACTAATTTCTTCCTATAGGTTTTTGAGCTTTTAAACACTATTGTAAATAAGACTTTGAAATGTTATTATTCAGTTGTTTATTGGCATTATAAAGAAAATACAATTTTTATATGCTGGATTTGTGCTGGCCTTTGTTGGATTCACTCCTTACTTCTGAAGGTTTCTTTAAAGACTCCTTAGGGTTTTCTGTAGTCCCAATCGTGGTGTCTAGTAATAAAGACAGTATTCCTCAAAATAAATAAATGATGTGAGGTTTTTCCATTAAGGGGCTAATGGAAGAAAACAAGGTTCATATCACCGTCCTGAACCCCAAGTCCGTCACCATGGGGCAGCTGTACGGACAGTTTGACATGGTGTCCCACGAGTGGTCCGACGGGGTCCTGGCCGTCAGTTTCAGAGCCTTTGCCTCTTCCACGGTAAGCACTAGCCCTGTGCATGCGTGTTTTACAAGGTTACGTTCTCTTCTAAAGAATGTCTGGGTGGTTTTTTCAGCTATTTCCAATAATGCTTATGATTTTAGCTGAAGATTTTTTAAAAAACACGTCGCCAGATGGCGTGTTGGTGTTTCTGAGGAGATCAGTGTTAGTCCTTCCGCAGGTGCCGGGGCCAGGATGTCCACAGAGGGGGCAGGGGGCGAGGGGGCATGGAACCGGCGAGGTCCTTGCGTGCCCTCCCACACTAGGCGAGCAGGAGTGCGAGCAGCAGTGTGCCCTGGTCTCCTGGCCTTTGCAGGAGCGTTCTCCCTGGCCTGCTGTGTGTGAGAGCAAACCCCCTGCTCTTTGTATTTTACTTTAAGGCAGGGTCTCACTCAATTGCCAGTGCTGGCCTCAAACTTGTGATCCTCCTGCTTCAGCCTCCTGAGCAGGCTGGGGTTATGGGTGTGGCCCACTCTGAGGCTCTGCCAGTGCCACACTCACTAACTGTTAGACGTACGCCAGTACTTGGAGAGGAAATCACACCCCTTGAACATGGTATCTTCAGGTTCCAGCACTTCCCATGTGTTATGCCAGAGAGGCTGCCTGGTGGGAGGCAGGAGAGGTCGGGGGTGAGCCCGCTGCTGACCGCTGGGGAGCATCGCCTAGTCCTGGCCGCTTCTGCCCATGGCTGTTGCCGACTCTGACAGAAGGAATCCGCGCCCCGGCAGTGTCCGCTTGGTCTCCGTGTTAGCAGAATCTCCGTAGATTACATGGAAGGCAGCTTTCTATGGCATATATATCTCAGAGGAAATCCATGAGGACCATGTCAGGGGGACCTGATTTGTTATTAATTCTTTCAACAGTTTGTTTCCTGTTCTGATTACCACATACCCAACGTTGGGTGCTCTTCAGTATTTATGGCCTTGGGAATCAGTGTAACACTAGAAATCTCAGCTCTGCTTTTCTTAGCAGGAAGACCCCAGGCTGGGAGGCCCATAACACAGACTGTCCTGGGGCCGGCGTCTTGCCCAGGGTCAAGTTCCCCTAGTCTGTGTGGGGACAGAAGTCACCTTGAGGCAAAGGTGAAGCAGACATGAGTCTGGGACCACTGAGCTTCTCTTGCAGACACAGTAGGACATTAGAATCCATATGATATGTTCAGTCCTACGCTTATCTAGTAGAATACATTTACACATCGGACACGCTCTGGCCCAGAACAACATCGACCGTGTCTGGACGAGACTGTGAGCACTTATGTGATTTGCATGAGATATGTCTGTTTTGCATTCAGCTTCCTGATGTACATTATACTTTTGGGGAAGACACATTCCAAAAATACTGAGTTTCGGTGAGAATAAGCAGTTTCCGTGAAGTCACACAGCTCCCAAGTAGCAGAGCCAGATGAAAAGCAAGGTCTGATTGTAGAGCTCAAGGTCCCATTCTCGTGACTGTGTTTCCCAAGGTGACGGGGCCCACAGCTAAGTTTGATCTCAGAGTGGTCCTCGGGTTCCAGCGCCTCCTGCTGCTTCCCTCACAACTGCCTGAACCAGCCTCTGAGTAGGGCTGGGGTGGTGGAACCCCATACAGGACCACTGTCTCCCAGGTCAATGAGTTGGCCACAGCACCTGAGAAGATGTTAGAGTGCGTCCACATCCGTCACCCCTTCACCTTGAGCTCCAACTTTCTGAAGGGAATCGAGATGTCATCCATGGGCACCGCAAGGCTGAGTTGCAGGAGTTTGGCCAAGCAGGGCCAGTGTTTCTACTGGCTGGCTGGCCCTGGGACTCTGGGGCCCCTGCGCATTTGTTGAGTATTTACTATGTTTGGGACAAAGGGTACATGTTTTCATATTTGTTAAATAATTTTGAGACCATATGACAGTTCAGCCTAAGAGGGGATCTGTGAAGGCATGTGTATGAATGCATCCAATGGGGCGAAGAGAAAATGTGTTTAGCACACATGAGCAGTTAATATATATGAACAGATGGTAACAGATTCATGTTAAAGCAAGCAATCTGTGATTCTACAAGAACAGACATATCTGAATGAAATTCAGGATTGGAAACATTGAAAAGATTGAGTCTTAACAAAATATGTCATATTTTTGTGTTATCTATGTGTATTTTGGCTTCTTTTTGCAGTACTGGGATTGGACCCAGGGGAGCGCCCCCACTGAGCCACATCCCCAGTCCTTTTTACTTTTTCTTTTGAAGCAGAATCTTAGTAAGTTTCCTAAGCTAGCCTGGAACTCATGATCCTCCTGCCTCGGCTTCCTGAGTGGTTGGATTACAGGCATGCAGCAAAGCTGGCATGGTTTTTCATATGTTAAGTGTATGTATACTTATGTATTTTATTCAAAGGGCACCTGCATACTTTTATATTAAAATTAATTCTAGGAGTTTATATTTTAAAGTTTTGCTATATTTTCTTTATTACATTTTTGCTTTTTATTCACTATATGTATAAAATAGACTCCAGATAGGAAATGGCTGGTTTTTGATGGACCAGTGGATGCTGTGTGGATTGAGAATATGAATACTGTGCTGGATGACAACAAAAAACTCTGTCTGATGAGTGGAGAGATTATTCAAATGTCACCACAAATGAATCTTATTTTTGAACCAATGGATTTGGAAGTTGCTTCTCCTGCCACTGTAAGTTTTCAATTTTGACCTCAGCTTATAAATTACAAATGTTTTTGTGTACTTAGTAGCTTTAACTTATATGAAAAATAGTAAAATTCTATATTGGTTTGCCTTCCCATTACTAAGACACAATACCTGACACCTAGGACTTGAAGGAAAGGTTTAATGTGGCTCACGGTTTCAGTCCATAGTGGGCTGGCTCCAAGGCAGGAATATCATGGTGGAAGTACATGTGAGAACCAAGCTTTTTGGTTCATGGCTGCCAGGAAGTAGAGAAATGGGAACAGTGCCAGAGAAGAAGAAGCCAAGGGAACAAGGTAGTGCCCAAGGCCATGCCTCTATGACCTTGCCAGCCACTCCCAGAACTATGCTCCATCAGTCTCCCAGCTGGATCCTAAAGCCAATCAAATTGGCAGTCACCCTAGCTGCCCCAGGTTTGTTGTATGAGTGATCCTATGGTTCTCAAAAACAGACACAGCTCTTTACACACCTTGGCAAATGCAATAGGATGTTTTCCTTTGGGTCTGGGACCATTTGGTAAAGTGATACACAAAAATTGAAATCGTTCAATTATATAAAATCATGGTTTCTTTTCCTCAAGATCTTTCTGAGGATTTTAAGAAACAGGTGTGCCAAGTCATGCCAAAGTTGAGCCCAAAGACCAGTTCTTGTGGCCAACTCCTAATATTGCTTCTCTTGACCCTGGTCCTCCATAGTGACCAGGCACGGTAGCTTTCCTCCATCACCCTGATCCTGTTGATCAGCCAGATGCCTTGGAGCAGCTGCCCCACAGAGCTCGTGCATCAGGTAATATGTCAGGAGCTTCATGTGACTGAACAGGCTTGTGGAAATAATGGCCTTGGGCAAAGCATCTCATAACCCGGTGCTCAGTATCAGATGTGTGACATTTGGCCCCAAACCTCCACCTGAAGAGAAGGTGGCCACACTCCTCCCCCCCACCCCCCAGTTTGCAGTACACAAACCTCCCTTCCCCACCATCTTCTCTGAGCCAGCCTGTCATGGCGGAGTTCACTCTGCCCCGATGCTGAGCCGCCCAAGCCTGATCGTGGTGACAGCACTCGTCTTGTAAGCATCACCGTGGTGAAAGGGGACTCCTGTGTTCCAGGTTTCCAGGTGTGGGATGATTTACATGGAGCCTCACATGTTAGGCTGGAGACCACTGATGTTGTCCTGGTTAAATCTCCTGCCTGCCACAGTCAGTGCTATTCAGAAGGAATTCATAACAGGCCTGTTTGACAGGATGGTCCCTGTGTCCCTCGAATTTATTAGGAGGCATACAAAGGTAAGGGAAATGGGTGCATTAAGATTAAAGTGTAAGTAGAGGTCAGATTAGCCAATGATATCAGTTTAATGCTTCTTTCTATTATCAACTAATGGACAGAATATTCTTAACTGACTTGTGTAACTATTCCCCCAAAAATCTTTAAATGAAATATCCCCAAATTTGTGGAAATGTTACTAGTGCTAACCTTTTAAGAAGAAATCTCAAAGGCCCACACAATCCTGTGTTGGTAGAAATACCCCCCAAGTTTTATCATCCCTTATTTCTGATGGACTGGAGTATTTTAAATTTCCATTTTCATAAGTTTGAAATTTCATTAAATGTCTCATGTAGAAGGGTTGGAAAGAGGTCCAAAAATGGGCAAATTATCTTTTCTGTTTTCCTTTTTCTTTACTATCACTGCATCCTGGGGACAGTGTAGGCAGAAGGGTAGAGGAAGAGATGTGATTTGGGGAGTACAGACTTCCTGCCAGGAGCTGATGAAGCACCCTTGGCCTCTAGACTTCTGTCCAGCAGAAGTCATCAAGTGGGCCTAAGTCCCTCCCCAGGACATGGGGGGCAAAGGTCTTTTAGAGCCAGACCCTGGTGGGCCATATTTGATTAAATATGTACTGGTGCGTTGTGGTTGTATTTTGAGACGTGGCGTAGGAGAGGTTAAGAGTGTACCATGTACATGGGGCCTGGCCGCGGCGTCCTGTGGACGGGGACTCAGCTCATGCTGCATTCCCCTCTTGGGTCTTCCTGGAGTGCCACAGCTCTCAGTGTCAAGTAGGGTCAGCAAACGCCAACCTAATGCCAGATTGTGTTAATTTGTCTGAAAGAGTTTTTTCCCTGACTTTCCAGGAATTATCTCCTACCTTAGATACAAACTTGGTCAGATCCTTAATGAACCTAATAGACTGTTTTATGGATATTTTTGCTGATGAAAGCAAAGTGAAAGAAAGAAATGACCGAGAGGTTTACTCTTTGCTTGAGGTAAGATCTGTTGCCTTCTGTGTCTTGCGGACAATGACCGACAGGCCCTGCTTTCCCCTCACGCCTGCTGATTTAGTTTCATCTTGAAACTGGAGCCAAGACAGTGGCAGGAACTGATGAGGGAGGAAGAAACCAGACCCAAAGTACCAGAGCTGGTGGGAAAAGCCCTGACCGGTGGTGGTGCTGTGTCAAGGGGTTTGAGGAAGGACAGTGATCACCTCAGGTCTGTGACTCATATCTTGGGCCATCTCACCAACCTCAGAAGTGATGTGTCCCCCACTCAAAATCATAATTATTTGTTACCTTTTTTCCTTGATTTTTTTGCATGAGAAAAAATTTAAATACATACAGGATAGATATGTGGGTATGCATTAAGTATTTGTTTCAGTTGAGGAAAGCCAGAAAACTTATATATTTTTAAAAATAGAAATACAGATATTAACAGACCTTGTGTATTTCCAAATGAAAAAACTGCTGCACTATTCATGGTTTGATGACATCAAACAGGGTCACGGTGGAGCTCTTACCTAGTCTCTATTTGATGAAATGGAAGAATTTCCACTTTAAGGACAGTCTCCTGTGAGAAAGTCCCTGCACAAAAGTAGGGGTAGAAATATAACAGGGCTGAAATACAATCTGGAACTTCCGTGAGCGTGGCCAGGACCCCGTTGGCCTTAGCATGTAAAAAGGGGCATGATTTTAAAATGAGCGAATGGATGAGAGGATTTTTGTCACCCGGCTGGGGGACCGCCTCCCGCCGGTTCCCCTTCCTGTGCCTGGACACGAGAACACGGGGTCTTTTCCCTGCAGGATGGCAGCACCTCCTAACAAATGCTCAGATATTTTTAACAAATGAACAGCAACCTGTTCTACCTGAAATAAACCCTGCACATCAACATTCAAATTGCATTGTGGTATCACAGGTGCATTCTAACACAAATAATAATTTTTGGGATAAAATTGTGGAATTGTAGGAAGGGAGGGGGTGGGAGGTAAGGGTGGAAGGATGGGAAAGGTGGAGGGGAAGTGGACGCGAATTAGTGCCATATGCATGTGCACCCATTTCTCTGGTTTAATGGAATTATTTAGCATTACAAGTTCATACTCATAGGAGTTACTATTGGAAAAAACACATATTATAGGTTATTTGCCTCAATTGTGCCCTGACGCCATTACCAAAATCTGTCTCAGTGGCCCTATAATTACCCTTGTCACTTTGTACTTGAAGTATCCTGTTATTTATTGTATCCTTCGACTTTCACTATGGCTACACTTTATACTTTGCGTTGTATTATCTTTAAGATTTTATGGGATATGAAATTTGAAAAAAAGAACCCTAATTATGACAAAGTCCTTTAACATCTGCTGCAATATGTCAGCTCCTATATTTTCCTTGGGACGTAGTGAGCTGGCCGGGCTGATCTGTGCCATGAGGATCCAGGGAAGCTGCTGACTGTACTTTGTCTTTGTGTCCATCCGATCAGGGCATTTTTATTTTTTCCTTGATCTGGTCCATTGGTGCTTCCTGTACAGACGATGATCGACTGAAATTTAATAAGATCCTCCGTGAGCTAATGGAAGGCCCAATCTCAGACCTAACTCGAAGCAGATATAAGTTACAGAGCGGCACAGAAATAATGTCCTCGAAGACACTAACCGTCCCATTTCCTGAGAAAGGAACAGTTTATGATTATCAGTTTGTCGCCGAGGTAAGAGTTCCGAAGCAAGGTCTGCAGCTGGCCGCCTAGCCGAGTCTCCCCGGGGCCGCAGATCTCGGGGCTCTGGCCGTTCCTGCCCCACCATTTGCCTTGGCTTAGAGCGTGGAGCAGGGAAGGTGGGGCAGCTCTGCAGACACATGCACCTGGGTTTGGGGCCCAGCACAGTCACTTCCTGACAGCCTCCTGCCGGCTCATTTCCCTGGACATAGTTTCTCCGAATGGTTAAATGTGACAGTAATGGTACTCAGTGGGTCAACAATACGAGGACACCTCTTGGAGACTCACGGGTGAGGGTGGTCATGGCCGGTGCAGGAACTTGGCTGTCTTAGCAGGAATGTGTCCTAAATGGAGCAGATGATAAAACCTGGGTGGGTGGCTCTTTGATTCTGTGTGACAGCTCCCACAAGTGTCTTGCTGAGGACCAAGTTCAGGAGGACATGTGATTTAAATATATGCAGATTTCAGTAAAGACAGGATCATGCCAGATTCCCAAAGGAATTCTCCTTCTTTTTTGCGTAATGAACAACACCTTTCCATCTCATTAGTGTTTCCTCAGCAAACATGTTTCGGGAAGCTTCCTCGGGGAACACTTGTGGACATGAGTCCTGGTGTGCACAGCAGACACCGCCTTCTCTTTGCCAGATACGTTGTTAGAGAAGGCGTTCCTGGTTCTTGAAATGCATTGGCAAGCTCACCCCGACAGGATTCTTCCTATTTCCCGACACAAATGCTATCTTTACCTTGGCTGATCTTCCTTTACACTACTAGGAATGCCCTGTGTTTTCAGAGTACTTGACAGTCCATTACACTTTTCATGTTTATTTCTATTGTGGTTCCCTGTACCTCAGTGACATAGGAAGGACAAGATTTTCTGTAGATTTTATCCCTGAAGGAAGAGGCTCAGAGGCGTCGGGGATCACTCCAGGGCCACCTGATCCCAAAGTGACTACACAGCTCAATGTTTCTGATTCTCCCTTCCCAAAATGGTGGCAAGAGATACATGTTTGACGAGATGATCAAGAATGCAGAAAAGACACTTTCTTCATTAGTTCTAGAAGTATTTCTTGCAATGCAATATTTTGAATGATGTGAATTCAGTGCCCTAACAAATCTCTCCGCTATATGCACACCTCTGTTGTGGGAAATTCAAAGATGGATAAAACCTCGTTCTGCCCTCAGCAAGGTCAAAACCTCCTCAGGATACGCATGGGCCACTCTGAGCCAGGGGAGCAGCATGTGTCCAGGCCCAATGGCCAGGCTTGTGTGGCACCAGGAGGACTGTGGCGAGTGATGGTGGTGGCAAGGGAATCGAGTCTGAGTTCTGATGGGCTGTGAACACTAGGAGTTTAGGCTTCATCCTTCGTTAAGGATGGAGAGAAAAGTGATATTTTTTTCTAGAGAGAAAAGTAATATATTTGAAACTTATTAACACTGTCATAAAGAATTATAATTTTTTGTGCGCAAGCCAAAGGGATGCAAAGATACAGCATAATACTGCCTCATAGTAATAATCACAAGTTAGGAAATCTTGTTTGTTACCCTGCAATGTCAGTGTTAATGTTAGGGAGCTATATGATTATAAATGGTTGAATATAAGATGTTTAGTATATTATGTTATTATAATTATTTTGTAAGATAATCTTGAAATGATGAACTGATATTATAAGTATCAGTACAAAAGGCAAGAAACATACACTTGATTTATGAAGAATGTTCTGCCCTTGTTAACATAGACTGAATAAAATCCTTTATCCTTTAATCCACTGATGAGTCAAATTTTCTCAATAGTGTTAAAGAATCCAACAATTGTGGATTCAGAGAAGAGGCATCAAGATTTAAGTACTGCGAGCCCATTAGAGGAATAGGAAGCTGAGGTAGAGTGGTGACTTGAGTGAAATGACTTAGGCGTGGAAGATTAATATGTTAAACATTGTATGGTTTCTCGGACTTGGAAAACGCAGAACACAGACATTCTTTGGAACCATATGAAGTGATAGCCGGAGCCGGGGGAAGGGACAGGGAGCGGGTGGGAGGGTAGAAAATGGGAAGTGATTGTGAAGTCGATGTGATACATAGATAGATGTACGAAACACCCAAATTCATTGTAAATACTATGTATTACATTTGTATATTAATAAAAATAGTGGGTAAAAAAAAAAAGAATCCAACAGTTGGCCATGGTAATTGATCACTGGGCTGTAGACAGTGGCCTTGAGACATCAAAAATACCAAAGTACTTGGCATTTCATTTGTATTTACCAAAAAGCCAGATTTCCCCCTAATTTACATATAAAATTTAATTTTCAAACTGAGTGTTAAGTGTGTTAGAGGGTAAATCAAATGTGAGTCTCAAGGTTTGTTGGCCTTGAGCTTTCCTACAATGGCCCATAAGTACAGCACTTCTGAAAGAATTTTAAAACATAACTTTCACCTTTTGTCTGTGGGTTACGAACAGGGAGTAGGAAAATGGGAGCAGTGGATAAAGAAATTGGCAGACGCTCCTCCCATTCCCAAAGATGCACAGTTCAATGAGATCATTGTGCCAACTCTAGACACCATTCGATACTCTACACTGATGAACTTGCTGACGACCCATCAAAAGCCTTCAATATTCGTGGGACCAACAGGAACTGGGAAGAGTGTCTATATAATTGTAAGTATTATGGAGAGCTACATATTAAAGTGTGCATGATATTTCTTAAGAGTGATATTTTTTAAATGATAGACTTGGATATTTTTTAAAAATTCAAGTATTTTGTTTTTTGAACCATAGACAATGTTGGGGTACTTGCTTACTTATTCTAGAAAAGTCATTCAGGATATAATTCTTCCCCCTCTTAGAAGCAACTCTCCTGTTTCACCTTCAGTTCACTTGGCTGTATACATGTGTACATTTCAAGGTGGGTTGGTTGCAGAAATCAGAATTGTACATACAATAGGCCTAGGCAGATGGAAACTTCATTGGCATGGTAATACTCCTGTTGCATCTTTCCCTCTTTACATAGTTATGCCATGAGAAGCCAAATTTGATCTGTCAGTAGTGATGTATAGTGTTTATTCTGTTTATTCTGAAATGTCAAAACAATTTCAACTCTGATTTATTTTGTTTCCCATTCTATAGAATTTTCTTTTAAATCAACTCAATAAGGACATCTACAAACCTTTGATAATTAACTTCTCAGCACAAACTACAGCAGCTCAAACTCAGAATATTATCATGTCAAAATTGGACAAAAGGAGAAAGGGAGTGTTTGGTCCTCCTTTGGGCAAGAGAATGGTAACAGCTTTCCTCTTCTGTGCTCAGAACCAAATATTTCATGTACACTACTGCAGTCAAAACAAGAAAACCAGATATTCTGAGAACTGTGTTTTTAAACCACACATTCTGGTTTTTTAAAATCCCTTCCGCTGTTTATATTAGTCATTTTCCTGACACCAGGACAAAACTGAAGGAGGAGAGGTTTATTAGCTCATGGCTTCAGAGGGTTCAGTCCGCTGTCAGCAGGCTGGAAGGCAGAAGTGGCAGTGGGGGAAGGGCCCAGCAGAGGAAATCTGCTCGTACTGTAACAGTCAGGAAGTAGAGAAGGAAGGAGCCAGTGACAAGAAGCCATCCTTACAGGCCATGGCTCCAGTGACCTACCTTCAGCTGGGCCCCACCTCCTAATAACATATTCAACTACTGGATACTTCAATGGCTGAATCCACTGATATAAGTATAGTGCCTTCTGATCCAGTTACTTGCCAAGCACATGAGATTTGGGGGTCTAAATCATGCCATTGGTTATATCTGTATGTGCACTAGACAGTTGTCTTTGAATCATGATCTTTCTGTGTTGCCCAGACTGGTCTCAAACTTGTGATCCTCCTGCTTCAGCTTCCTGATTGGCTGGGAAGGCATGTACTACTTTACCTGACTTGCACTAAGTATCTTGATATTAAAAATGATCAGTTGCCCTTTGAATTGAAAGTAGAATATTCGCTTGAAAGTTTTTCATTTACCTGCTTGCTCAGCGGGGTATTTACCGGTTGTTGTTCTAGAACTTTGGTGCCTCAGCTGCTATTGGCTTATCTATGTCCCCCTGCACACAGCTCTCTTCTCACCCTTAGCCTTATAACTCAAAGGGTATAGTCATTTAAAACTCATGCCTTTCTCATCTATTTAAAACAGCTGAAGTGTTGTACAAGGGAAAAAAATACAAGCTATATTGAGAGACCATGGGAGAGGATTAGAAAGTCCTAAACTACTAACCTCTACAAAGCTTTGTAGGAAGTTCTTCTATTCCTGGGTGAACAAGGGACAGAGAAATCATATCTCTATGCCATGAGAGCTAATGATACTATTCCCACATATATACTTTACAAGAAAATAATATAATTTGCCTCAATCTTATTTACACTATAGGATACCATGTTGAAGCATGTACCTTTTGTCCCCTGCCTTTCCCCCGTGTTCTTAGGTTGTGTTTGTAGATGACGTCAATATGCCAGCTCGGGAGGTCTATGGGGCTCAGCCTCCCATTGAACTACTTAGACAGTGGTTAGACCACTGGAATTGGTACGACCTGAAGGATTGCTCTGTCATTAAACTGGTGGACGTTCAGATCATGTGTGCAATGGGGCCTCCAGGTATGTATTCTAGGTTTCGATTATTAAGTTGGAAAAGCTCTCTGGCTTTTTCTAATGAGGTAACTGGAGAAACAAAAACAAATCCACTTGGACAATTGGAGTTACCATGTGGTGTGTATCCACCGTGAAGGGGATGCACAATGGCCAGCTGTGGAGTGGGTGGTCTGGGTCTGGCCACTTGCTGAAGGACCCTTTCTAGTCCTCTTTGCTCTCACCTTCTGGGGCCTGGCTCCCCATGTCTATCTACATTCTGAGAACCCAGATAGATCCTTCATTTCCCACCACTCAGTGCTTCAAGCATGTGGAAGATCCCAGCTTTAGAGGTTGTCTTTTTTTTTTTTTTTTTTTACCCCAGTTCTTGTTACTCTCTAGACTTACACAAGCTTCTGGGAGGGCTTTAGGACGTGGCCACAAGAACTAACCCATAAATGTGCTTTACATTTGCCAGTGGTACATGTATCAGCTCTGGGGATGGAGGGTGTAATTCAGAGGTTAAAGTGCTTGCCTCACATTTGCAAGGCCCTGGTTCAAGTCCTCAGCCATGAGTATGTGGCATACACCTATAATCCCAGCACTCAGGAGGCTGATGCAGGAAGATTCCTGAAAGTTTAAGGCCAGCCCAGGCTAACATAGTGATCAGTCTGGAATGGCCTGTCTCAAAAATACACACACAGACACACACACACACACACACACACACACACACACACACACAGAGTGAGAAGGGGGGAGAGGAAGAGAGAGAAAGAGAGAGAGAGAGAGAGTCTCAGGGGAGTCTCTACATAGGGAAGAAAAAATATGATCACATGTCTAAAATGGCTGGATCTAACTAACTAGGAATCTTTATCCTAAAGGTTCAATGCGCTCTTGTCCATGATAGAATCCCTTTTAAAAAGCAAACACAATGTGTCTACATATTTTGTTTTGTTTTGTTTTTTGGTGCTGGCACCCAGGCTCGAGGCCTCAAGTATGTTAAGCACATGCCCTAGCACGGACCTGTATTCTCAGCCCTGTACATTTAAAAAATGATGCAACTTTGTAAAATAATATGTTAAATTCTTAGTTATATTATTGAAGCCTCATATCTGAAAACATAATTGTCACTTTATGAAAGTGAGATTATCCTCAAATTATTAAAAATATAGGCAGCCAGCAAAGTAGCTGCATGTAGTATCCAACTAGTCTCAGGGAAAGTGGGTCAAGGTGGACTGGGAGAAAATTAGGCTTTGTGCCAGGATCCAACCAGATTTCTGTTATGTGGGAAAGACTGTAGAGTTTAGACAGATTAGCCAAGGTTTTGTTGGCATAGTGTAGTATTTCATCTTACTGCTGAACTGCAATGACAAATGGATACTGCTTTGGGCTGTGAGCCCCAGAGACATGGCCAGCAGCTCCTAACGTCTGTGGTGATTTCCTTTGTAACTGACTTGATTCGAGATTATGCCTAATTAATTAATTGAACTCATTCCAATAATTCAGCTATAAAAACAGCATCTTTTGATGACAGGGTTTCCAAGCAACTGATCACTTTTAACTTTTGCCACTAATCTGTCATCCTTCAAGTGATTTTGAATGATAAAACACTGGAGAAAATACTCCAGGATATTGTCCTCTTTTTATTATTCAGGTGGTGGCCGAAATCCAGTAACTCCTCGATACATGAGACATTTCAATATTGTCACAATCAATGAATTCAGTGATAAATCCATGTTTGCCATCTTCTCCCGGATCTTAAACTGGCATTTGAGTATCTGGTACGTAATGTAAGCGAGGTGCATTTTTGCCTTTTGAGGGAGGGACGGCACAGTTTAGAAACAGGTCAGGTAAGCAGTGTTTCCCAAGTCCACGAGGGCATCGCTCGGCGAGCAAAGGGAAGAGGTAACGTGTCTCTCCTGGTTCCCCTGCCTCCCAGAGTCCCAGCTTGACACGGGGGATCAGAGAGTCCTGCTGTACACGCCATGTCCACATTTGCATGACTCTTGAATTTTCATGACTGTGTGTAGCGTGTACTGGGAAGATGTGTCGACTAAGACCACGTGGTGACTCTGGTTCCCTCTGTGACTAGTTTTGAGCTGTCTAGAGGTAAATCAGTGTCCAAGTGTGTCACCTTGGAGCCTTTTCCCTGGGGAGATGTTTTCCCCCAGCCCTGAGGTCTGAGTTCCAGTCCACAAGATGTGTGTCAGGGGCCGTGCTCCCCCAGGCCACTGACATCTTGGCCTCCTGTCACCCATCCTCCAGAAGTCGTTATTCCCTGTCCTCTCTAGTGTGAAGAGGGGACCACTGGCCCCTCGTCAGGCCAGGGACTAAAGACAGCCCGCCTTTCCAAATGAATAATCCTTCCCTCTGTTCTTGCTTCCCTAAACACGCCCTTTTCCATCCTGCCCATACTCTGACTCTCCTCTTTTCCTCTTTTCTAACCTTTAATGTGTTTTTATTTTCTTTTTGTTCTTTGAAAATACTCATTTCCCCAGTGTCTTTTATGGATTGTGCTTACAGGCATTTGAGGATGCCAGGAATGCAAGAGTAAGGAAGGTGTGTCTGGTGGATCCCGGGCCTGGGTTACATCTGCCCAGAGGAACCCCGGGTCTGGGGTTACGTGTGGGTTCTTTGACTGACTCAATCTGTTCACCACGTAGCTAGGTAGTTTTAAGTCCACTGAGCAGATCCTGCTTACTGCTCAGGGTTCATTGTGGACGTAACAGGAAAAAGTAAATGGTAAGTAGCTTCCAAAGATGTAAAATCTCCAGTTACAACAAGAAATGGGAATTTTGTAAATCGAATTAGTTGAATCAAGATTTGGTGTTGGTCACACTAACTGTCCTTTATGTAACATAATTCTGCATTTTTTAATATTTCTGTTTAATGAATTTCTCCTGAAGTTATAAATTTCCCGAAGAATTTTTGGATTTGACCACACAAATTGTGAATGGCACGATGACTCTATATAAAGATGCAATGATGAATCTCTTGCCCACTCCAGCGAAATCCCACTATCTGTTCAACCTTCGCGATTTCTCCCGTGTCATTCAAGGGGTTTGCTTGTCAAGACCAGAAACTGCAGAAACCAAAGAAGTTATGAAACGCCTTTGGGTTCATGAGGTAAAATTGTATGTTATTAATATGTGACTATTCAAGAAACAAAACAATTTCTATACCAGCAATTGAATGAAAAGAAATGTTTAGCAGGACTTCTATTGTTGAGGCCAGGCATGGTGGGAGGCCTGGAATCCCAGCACTTGACAGGCAGAGGCAGAGGTTCAAAAATGTAAGTCCCACCTAGGTGACTTAGCAATGTTCTGTCTCAAGAAGAAATAAAAAGCTGTCAAAGTAGCTCAGTGCAGTAGCCCTGGGTTTCATCCCCCATAACGTACACACACATGATAATTTTTAAAGTATTTAGTTCTTAGACATTTTATGGTATTAAAGTCTCTACTCTCCCACTTTTAGAAATTTTTGTTACAAATGGGATCTTTTAAATAGGCATTAAATTGAAACAAGTAGTACTTAACCTTTTTGAAGTCTGACTTTAAACATTTTTGAAATGGAATATCTTGATTTTTTCTGAGACAAAGTCTCGCTCTATAGTCTAGGCTGGTTCTGAACTCATTTTGTAGCCCAGGCTGCACTTAAATTCATTGCAATCCTCCTGCCTCAGCCTCTTGAGTGCTGAGGTTATGGACATGCACCACCACACATGGCTTATATGGTGCTAGGTAATTGAACGCAGAGCCTTACACTTGCTAGACAAGTGCTCTAACTACTGAGCTACTCCTCCAGCCCCTTGAGATATTTTTATAAAAAGTAAATTGTTAATTTATATTATGTATTTGTAGTGCTACTAGGTGTTTTAAGCAGAAAAAGCTAAGCTCCATGAAAAAGAAGAGATTTCTTTTTTTCTCACTATTTTATTTGCAGTGCCAATAACAGTTTTTGGCACGTTGTTCTTAGCATTTCAAAAAAAAAAACATACCTATTGAATTCAACACTCCACTTTGTGCTTTATTTTTGTTCACTGAAGAAGGAATCCTTTAGAGCCTAATATATGTTAGAAAATGGGGCAGGTGTCTTCTTTCCAGACATCGTTGCTAGCTAAAGGCTCTAATCTCATGAGATGGTTCTGCAGATAGAACACTGTTCTTCAGGTCCTTGTTGGCTTCTCTGTGGTACATTTCCTGCTTTGCTTGTTAGGTGTTAGTCATTCTTCAAAAAAAGAAATTTATTTTTTTCATGTTTCAAAGGACACAATAAAAAACGTGAAAAGATAACACAGAAAGTGAAAGAAATTATTTGCAAATCACATAATGGATGAGTGTGTTAAATTCAGAATGCACAGGAAACCAATAGGACCCAATTTTAAAGTGGGCAGAGGATTAGATATCAAATGGCTAATAAACACATGAGAAGATGCTCAACAGGACAAGTCATTAGAGAAATCAAAACTGCAGTGAAGTCCCCTCACATCAGAAGGGTAGCTGTCATCAAGGTCATGAACAAGACTAAGTATTGATAAATATGTAAAAGAGTTGGGACACGAGGGAAGTAAGTTGGCATTAAGAATTCATCATAAGGCGAACCCCAATATATAACCCAACAGTGACACTCCTAGCTACATACCCAAAGGAATTGCGGTATATCTCCATGAAAATGTGTATATGGATGTTATTAGTAGAATTATTCGTAGTAGCCGGGAAAAAATGGAAATAACCCAAATACTCACTAGTTGATGACTGGACAGATATAATATTTACACACATGGAGTAGAACTGTATTCAGCCCTAACACAGAACCTCTCTGACACATCCCACAGCATTGTTGAACCTTGAGAATTTTACACAGTGTGAAGGAAGCCAAATAGAAATGATCGTATTTCGCCAATTCCATTTGTATGAAATGCCTAGAATAAACAAATTAACAAAGATAGTTAGTAGATTAGTGGTTACCAGAGGCTGGTGGTGGAAGGCAAAGAGAAGTGTCTGCCAGTGGGTACCAAGCTCCTGTTTGAGGTGGTAAAAGCTTTGAGTTTGGATAGTGGTTGGTAATTGATGGCTATACGACTTTGAGAATGTCAGCAAGCCATTGCATTGTTCACTTTCGTAGAATGAATTCTGGGCTGGGGATATAGTTCATTGGTAGAGCACTTGACTACCAAGAGCTGGGCCCTGGGCTTGATCCACAGCACTGCAAAACAAAAGGGGGAGATTTATTATACATGACTTATATCTTTGGTTTTATAATCTGCAGTTAATACCTCACCATGAAGAAATTTAAAGCGTAAGTATGCTAGAAGTTGTATCTTGTGTAACTATTTACATTTATAATGGCAAACTTTGTATTGCAAATTTTAAAAATGCAAGATGTGATAGACTTCTGGTTGCCTTTGTTGGGGGTAGGGAACCATTTGCTATTTGCCACATGCAGCTGCCATTGCTAGAAAAAGGGCTGATACTATCAAATCATTGACTTGGCAACCTACATCATGGTCATTCAACATTACAGGTTGTCCTGAAAGCTGCCATACTTAGGAAAAATTAAACCTTATTTTATTGCGTTATTGTATATATGCATGTGTGTATGTGTGTAGCAACTTTTGGGACATGCTCTTTTATTCCAGAAGTGTGCATTTCAGTTCTGTGGTGTTTTAATGTATGTTGTCATTTTGGCACAAGTCTGTGAGGCTGTCCAGGTAGGTGTTACCAGGTCCACTTTGTAGGGGAAGGAGCAGTAGGTGAGGAAGAAAATGCGCATACTTGAAGAGATTTCCACCAAATACTAGAGCTGACTTGGAACTCAAAAGTTCTGCTGGGGGTGGCTAGAGGAATAGCACAGTGATTAGAGCACTTACCTAGCAAGCACAGGCCCCTGAGACTGAGTCCCCAGCACCACGTAAGCCGGGCGTGATGGCGTACTCCTGTAATCCCAGCATTTGGGAGGCTGAGGCAGGAGGGTTCGTGTGTTTGAGGCCAGCCTGGGCTGCATCGTGAGTTCAGGACCAGTCCAGACTAAGGGTGAAACCCTATCTCAAAGCAAAGTACTGCTGGACAAAAAGATGCACTTCTTATGTCACATGCATATCCATCTGCTTGGGGTGTCGTGACAAAATGCCACAGATTCACTGGCCTAACAATAGAAATTTATTTTCTCACAGTCTGGAGGCCAGAAGTTCAAGGTCAAGGTGTAGTCAGAGTTGGTGGAAGGGAGGCAGGGAGGAAGAGAGGGGCCAGTGAGGTGGCAGGCCAGTGACACTGGTCCAGTCACATTAGGGGCCCACCCTGAGGAACTCTGGTAGCCCTGGTTATCTCTCCAAAGGCCCTGTCTCCCAATACCATCACACAGACAGTTATCACCTCAAATTACTCAGCCCAAAACAGACTCTAAGTCTGGGCCTCTCAAACCACTCTGAGGAGGTAGTTGCTGTATGTAACAAGCCCAACTTTTTTATCCAGTCCCATAATATGTGCATTTAATCAGATATTTATTTTGTTAGAGTTCCAAATGCCTTCCAACCCAAAGTCATTCACAGTGACTTCTAACAAAAAGAACTGAGAGAGATCCAGAGCAACTCTCCCTCCACCTAAGGCATTTCCTCTTCTTTTTCAAGAAAATGTACTCAGAAGCAAAGGAAGACATATCTGTTGATTTGCCAGTAACTTTCAAAATGTTGCCTGCCCTAGAAAGAGGAAACCCAGATAGCAATGCCGCCACGTGACCCCCCCGATCGACGTCCAGGGGTCACAAAGGCACACTTCCCGCCGCATCCACACGGCGCCCTGCAGTGCCCCGACTGCCCCTCCTCTCTCGGTAACTGAATGTAACTATGTGTTACTCCAAATAGGAATGATCAGATTTATTATTTAAAATAAGCATTTCTATGGCCCAGCCTTGATGGCTTGCGTATGCTTTTAACAGACCCTACAGATATTTTCTCACAGTTTCCTGTCATATTATTTTATAATTTATGTTACAGAAAATGAAAAAAATAAAAAGGATTTGCTGCTAAAGTGACTATTTAAAATTGGACAGGTCCTCCGGGTGTACTACGATCGCCTCCTAGATAACGCAGACAGAAGTTGGCTTATCAACTGCATCCAGGAAATTTTGAGAACACACATGAGTGAAGATTTCCACGAGCTTTTTAAGAGCTTGGATTTTGACGGTGACGGGCTGGTGCAGGAAGACGACCTCAGGAGCCTAATGTTTTGTGACTTCCACGACCCTAAGAGGGAGGACAGCAGCTACCGGGAGGTGGCCGACGTGGACGGCCTGCGGCTGGTGGTGGAGGGCCACCTGGAGGAGTACAACAACGTCAGCAAGAAGCCCATGAGCCTCGTCCTGTTCCGCTTCGCCATCGAGCACGTGAGCAGGGTCGCCCGCATCCTGAAGCAGCCACGCAGCCACGCGCTGCTGGTGGGCGTCGGGGGCAGCGGCCGGCAGTCGCTCACCCGCCTGGCCGCGCACATGGGCGACTGCGCCGTGTTCCACGTGGAGATCTCCAAGGGCTACGGCACCCACGAGTGGCGCGAGGACTTGAAGGCCATCCTGAGGACGTGCGCCGAGGGCGAGGCGCAGGGCGTCTTCCTGTTCGCGGACACGCAGATCAAGAGGGAGGCCTTCCTGGAGGACGTCAACGACCTGCTCAACGCCGGCGAGGTTCCCAACCTCTTCACGGCGGACGAGAGGCAGGAGGTGTGCGAGAAGATGCGCCAGCTGGACCGCCAGCGGGACAAAAGCCAGCAGACGGACGGGAGCCCCGTGGCCCTGTTCAACATGTTCGTGGCCCGCTGCCGCGCCCAGCTGCACGTGGTGCTGGCCCTGAGCCCCGTCGGGGACGCCTTCCGGAGCCGGCTGCGCCAGTTCCCCGCCCTGGTCAACTGCTGCACCGTCGACTGGTTTCAGGTACTGCAGCCGGCGTGGCGTTCAGATCCGTCCTGATGGGTTTGGTGTCGCTGTATTTACAGACGTTGTCATCGCAGAAAAATGTTGTAGGAGTGCGTGCGGTCGTTTTGGGATGGAGGTGTGTGTCTGCCACGGTCCTGCTCCTGCTTCCCAGCAAGAGCTGAACGAAGGGACTGTCCACCGAGACCCAGGCCGGCGGAGGGAGCCGGACGGGGCAGCACCTGGGCGGGACGGAGGCGTGGGAGGGACGGGGCGGTGGACAGCACGGGCCAGGGCGGAAGGCCTCCCGGGGCGGGGGCCGCCTGCTGCGTTCCAGTAGCCAGACCTAAGGAAAGTCAACGGGAAGGAAGCCGGAGGGGCGCTTGGTGTGGTCCAGGTCTGTATTACAGAGCACAGACCGAGCAGGCCCAGGCGGCGTGGGGTGAGCGGGCGGTGGGCCGGCGCTGGACCAGGAGGCCCTTCTCTCTGGCTTAATGCCACACTGCCCTGGCGCTCCGCGTGTGCACAGAGCATGCTCAGCGGGTGCGATCCCGTGAGCTGGGCGGGACACATGGACGATCAGAATGGCAAAACCACATAGCACCAAAGCGTGTTACGCATAAAGCGGTAGATACAGCAGCAATCAGAGACTATTTCCAAAACTGACACTTTCTGTTAAAATTATTTCATGCAAGACATATTTACTGAGCTCTTTTTTACTTTGTAGCAAGTTGTATGTTATAAAAGTTAAAGACTTAACTAGATCAGACAGCTAAACTTCTGGTGTCCTTGAGCTTACTGTCTACAGACAGAGTGGCCTAAGATAGTAATGATAATAAAGACCTAAGTTCCAGTACTGAGGGGGTGTGGGTGAAGGGTCTGAACTCGGAGCAAGGCAAGGGGCCGGATGGGAGGAGGAGGAGGGGCACCAGCAGGGCAGGAGCAGAGCAGGGGCTGCCTCAGGTCAGGCAGAGACTCGCAGGCTGGTCTGTATTTTATCTTCTGTGCACTGGAAATATTTCAGGGAGTTAAGTTATGAGCTGGGGAGTGCGATTCAAACTGCCTTACATTTTGAAATGACTGCTGTGGCAGCTGTGTAGAGAATTAGAGCTGTCTGGTACGGCAGGGCAGTCCAGGCAGATAGGGACTGCAGGGTACACCAGGCAGGCATGGAGGTTTGAGTTGGGTCAGTTGTGGTAGGTAGAGAAGGATGGGAAAGGCTTTGGAGCTATCTAAGAGATCAGTGGTCCCTTTCTTTCTTTCTTTCTTTCTTTTCTTTTCTTTTTATTTTATTTTATTTTATTTTATTTTATTTTTTTGAGACTGGGTCTCGCTCTGGAGCCCAGGCTGGTCTTGATCTCACTGTGGAGCCCAGGCTGGCCTTGAACTCACAGCAGTCCTCCTGCCTCAGCCTCCTGAGTGCTGGGATTACAGGCGTGCGCCACCATGCCCAGTTTATGTGGCACTAGGGAATCAAACTCCGGTTACTTAGTGCTTGTTTTAGCACTTGCTTGCTAGGCAAGCGCTTTAACTGCTAAGCCATTCCTCCAGCCCCCAGTGGTCTCTTTTTGACACAAGGAACTGGTTTAGTGAAGACCATTTTCCCAAGGACCAGGGTGGGTGGAATTGGGTACTTGTTCTGCAGTGGGATAATGGAGGACGACTTCGAAATGGCAGTAGCGGCAGGAGGGAAGCAGGGAGCGCAGCCCCACCTCCTGTCAATCAGCAGTAGCACTAGAACCTGATAGGAGCATGCTGACAGGAGGCGGGGCTTCATGCCTGCTCACCTTCGGCTCTGTGCTCACCTGTCCTAGCAACCTGGTCCTTCCAAGGCCATGGAACAGGACCTGTCCACAACCTTGGGACTCGGGGACCCCTGTAAGGGCAGATGTCTGCAGAGCTTTCTGAGGAGATCAGTGCGGGGTGAGGAAGAGGAAAGTGGTAGGGGATAGGATAGGAGGATAGCCTCGGAGTTGACGACAGGCGTGTGTTGGGAAGGCCGCAGCTGTGGTGGGAGACAGGAGTCGTGTTTTAGACTTGAAGACTGAAATGTCCACAAATCATCCCAGAGGAATCAAGGAGATGCCAGCATTTATGGGGAAAAGATGATAACATTTACCTCAGAGAACTTTTGGGAGGATTAAGTGAAATAAAACCAGTAAAAAGCACATTGAACCATTGTGTAGATTTCGTCCCTCCCCTCTTCCTTGCTCCTGAAGTTCTCTGAGCAGTTCTGTGATCTCAGTGCAATCCACAAGGCTCATGTTCCCTGCTCTGACACACATCCTGCCCAGAGATAAATGTCTTCCCCCATCCCACCTCGTCAACATCTCCAGCGTCTGCGGGCTGGGTCATGTAGGGCTGCCGCAGTGACAGGCTCAAATCAGTCGCCTTAGTAACATGCTAACACATCTGTCTCCAATTTAGCCCTGGCCTGAAGATGCACTGCAGGCAGTAGCCTCCCGATTCTTGGAAGAAATCGAAATGTCAGCAGA
The DNA here is from genome assembly GCA_004027205.1 of Ctenodactylus gundi. Classification (NCBI taxonomy): domain Eukaryota; kingdom Metazoa; phylum Chordata; class Mammalia; order Rodentia; family Ctenodactylidae; genus Ctenodactylus; species Ctenodactylus gundi. Next base: position 497,980 of record PVKB01000737.1, on the reverse strand, counting down.
GATTCGAGAAGGCTGCATTGACATGTGTAAAAGCTTCCACACGTCCACTATAAACTTGTCCGCATCCTTCTACACCGAACTCCAGAGATACAACTACGTGACCCCCACCTCTTACCTCGAGCTAATCTCCACCTTCAAACTGTTGTTAGAAAAGAAAAGAAGGTAAAAGTGACATTTCCTGTTGTAAGTGAGCTGTAGTAGTTTAAAATGTGTGTATGCAATGGCGCATCAATGATGTAATCACGACCTTTTCCTTATAAATACGCTATTTGGTTAAATCTTTCAATGATTTAGTCCATATATAAGTGTTGAGTGTAGGATGCAAGTCTTGTTCTCACAATTAGATGCGTTGCCTAGAACATTTTAAATGCATGATTGCATTTATTGAGAAAATGAAAGTGTGCCCTTCAGGGCTATGGTAAGATGAGGGTTCAGCTGGGCCTAGTGGCACATGCCTTTAATTCCAGCTCTTTGGGAGGCTGGGGCAGGAGGAATACCAAGGGTAACTCCAGCCTGGGTAACTTGTTGAGACCCTGTCTCCAAATCAAAACCAAAAAATAGGCTGGAGATGTACCTGGGCTCAATCTTTAATGCCAAAAACAAAAGCAAATAAACAAAAACCTACCCAGGGCTCTTTGACAATGGTATTGAATACTACTAGAGACTAAATTTTTAGGCGATCAGTAATTAGGTAATATATAAGCTTCCACTTTAGGTTCTAAACAGCTGAGCTACCAGAGACAGTCACAATATAATCTTACTTCTATAATAAATTCCCATTTGAAGCTATGAACATGAAGAAAAATTTGAGTGTGCCCCAGAAGCACTATAGGCTTTATCTCATTCAAAAACTTAAATTTTATATGGCATTTATATTTTTATATATATTCTTATTTCTCTTTTTAAAGTGCTGATTTAACAAATGAAACTTTCCTAGGTACTTAAATAATTTATAAATCTAGTAAGTTAAATTTATATTTATCATGAGCCTTAAGTTCATTGAAATATTAAAATATTATCAGTAAAACTCATGAGATTTTTTACCTAAGAATATAAATCTTAATCTGTGCCTCAATTACACAATATTTTATATTGGAATTTTGATTCTAATTTAGCAACCTAGCAGAAAAAATTCATTTAAGCATCTAAAAAGATATTTAAGACACCAACTGTGCAAAGGCTCCTTGTAAGATATCAATGCTGAGTTTTTATTATGTTTCTATAGTTAATTCTAAATCTGCTAGTGGCTATGCCATGCACCCTGAGCCTCTTTTCTCCTACCCTTCCAGGCTTGAGCCTGGATTACACAAGTGTGTAATCCAGTCCACATGTTGCCGTCTGCAAATGGCCACATGCCTGTCTTTCACCACACACCTATAATCCACCACATACCCATAATGCACCTCCTCAGACCAAGCTCCAATCTCCCAATAGCACATGGCTCCATAGATAATTCATAACATCCAAATACATGAAACTCCCAGAGGACATTCATTCCAGAGCCAAACCACCATAGTTATTATTCCTTTATAACTACTCTGTGCAAAAACAAAACAAAACAAAACAAAACATGTTGAGGCTTGGTTATCTATCTTAGTTGTTGCTTTTGTCTTAACCAAAATAGTACTATTTCCAGATATGTAATATATCATAAAAACATTTTCACCTCGGGCAACACTGAAAACAATGTATTTTAAGCACTGAGTTCTATTGAAATAGATACTAAAAAGTTTTAAGGAAAAGAGTTTTATTGAAATTAGTTCCCCAAGATGTCCAATTTTTGAGATACATCACCGGTTTTCACATAGGAGGCTCCTTGCCTTATACCTGGTGTTTTTACTGCTTTGGATTTGTTATATACTGAGACACTGAATAGTTTTCAAGGCACAAGAAAGGTAAGACACACTGTCTGCTCCTGATGGTACCCAACACAGTGCTGTCCAGTTCACGTTTCTTGACAGACTGTTAGTATACGTGGGCCCTTAGTTGTGCCTGGGAAGGGCCTGAAAAGCCCACGAACCCCTCAGTCTTTTCCTCAGCCCAGGACCCAAGCCCTCGGGACTCACCTCCATGTATCTGTCTGCTTCCAGTGAGGTGATGAAGATGAAGAAGAGGTACGAGGTGGGTTTGGAGAAGCTGGACTCGGCCTCCTCGCAGGTGGCCTCCATGCAGATGGAGCTGGAGGCGCTGCAGCCCCAGCTCAAGGTGGCCGGCAAGGAGGTGGACGAGATGATGCTCACCATCGAGAGGGAGTCTGTGGAAGTGGCCAAGACAGAAAAAGTCGTGAAAGCTGACGAAGTCATCGCGAATGAGCAAGCCATGGCTGCCAAAGCCATCAAAGACGAGTGTGACGCCGACCTGGCGGGAGCCTTGCCCATCCTGGAGTCAGCACTGTCTGCCTTGGACACCCTGACGGCCCAGGTGAGAGAGGGCCTAGCCAAGCTTCCTGGGACATGGGCAGGCATGGCTCAGGGGGCCTGGGCAGGTGCGATGGAAATATAAGGACAGTGAAGTGAAAACTTCCTGAGGTTGGCGAAAGGGTTCCCTCGTTCACCAGGAAAGGGAAACGGATGTGCAAATCATTTTTACAGAGGAAACAAGGCTCCAGAGGCAACACAGCCTTTCATTAAAATGGGAGCAGGGTCACAGGAGACCTTCAGTGGGATCATGGAACATGTTTGTGTGCACAAGTCTCTGTATTTTTCTAAAGTATGCAGCAGGTGCCAATTTTTTATTATAGTCTTAAACTATGAACTTGGACATTATGACATCCAAATTTATATGTGTTTCTGAGTTAGATTTAATGTCATAAATAACTCAGATGGGATATCCTCCTAATCCTTTCTCTTCTTTTGTATCTTTTCCTTTGTGACAAACTTATCAATATTTTTTGACAGAGTTCTGTCGTTACCACTGTTTCTACCCAGAACAGTGAGTTTCTTTCTGTTTCTTAAGGCTCTGTTTGAAAAGAGGAGCCAGTTGCTGTTAACCTTTCAGGCAAACGTTCCTGTGGTAATGATCATGGCATTGTCACCTCCAGGACATCACTGTGGTCAAGTCCATGAAGAGCCCTCCAGCTGGAGTCAAGCTTGTCATGGAGGCCATATGCATTCTGAAAGGCATCAAGGCTGACAAGATCCCTGACCCAACAGGTGCAGGGAAAAAGATTGAGGATTTCTGGGGCCCAGCCAAGAGACTTCTTGGGGACATTAGGTTTCTACAGTCCTTGCATGAATATGACAAGGACAACATTCCTCCAGCTTATATGAATATCATAAGGAAAAATTACATTCCAAATCCAGACTTTGTTCCGGAAAAGATCAGAAATGCTTCCACAGCTGCTGAAGGCCTCTGCAAATGGGTCATAGCGATGGACTCATATGACAAGTGAGTATCTACTGGACATGTGTGATAAGTAACCACTGGACACATATGATAAGTAAGTACCCACTGGACACGTGTGATAAGTAAGTATCCACTGGACACATACGATAAGCACCTGCTGGACACGTATGATAGGTAAGTAAAAAGAAACTGCTTTTTTTGCTTTGTTTTTACATTTGCTCATTGATGCAATATCAGCGTGAAGGGCCATGTGAGCCAAAAGCGTCTCAGAAGACTGTGTCTGAGTCTGCTGTGTGCTTACTACCTAGTGGGCACGAGACCACACCAATCAAATAACTCAGTGCTTCTTTTTTAACTCAGGGACCCTACTAGGCATGTCCAACTGGTGGCCTGCCATTTTTTTTTGCCCATTTTTATTGAGTGAAGAGGAATTGTGGCAGGCCAAATATAAAACTCACAGTGTAGTTAGTGTACATAAATGTAAGTATTAAAACTTTTTAAATTTTTTGTAAGATTAAAGAAATTAAAAGAAAAATGAGAACCATGGGTTGGACACACCTGATTTATACTTTTAAAAATTATTGATGAGCCCCCAAACCTTTTGTCCATTTACCAAATAAAATGGAGAAATTAAAAAGGAGATTGATAAAAGTTTATTCATTAAAATACCAATCAAAACATTCATGAGAAAATAAATAACCTGCATTTTAGAAGTCAACATTTTAATCCTTCCCCTAAAAGAAAAAAGGTTGTGAGGTCAGTGTAATTTTATTATATTTTTAAAAGTCTGCTTAATACGTGGCTTAGTAGAAGAGAGCTGAACTCCCAGACCTGCTTCCTCACCCAAGCTGTTGCTGAAGTCCGTGAAGAAGCGCGGCCTCGTGCTGGTCTGAGGAGGGGCAGGACAGCCGCCTGAGTCCTCCGAAGGGGCAGATGTTCCTCATGTCCCCAGGCCCGTGGCTCGTCCTTTGAAAACCCCTGGCATAGCATATGTTCTTGTGAGATGAGGAGTCTGGTTTGATGATTGCGTGAGACCTATTTATCATGGTCTAAAATGACTAAATACTGTTATTGTTCTGAATGCTGCTGTTATAGGGTATCTTTTACATTTCTATACTGTTTAAATTGTTCTATACTACGTAAATTTCAAGCCAGGGCATTAGTGAGCTGTCTTATTGCTGGAGCACAATACCTGACACCCATTACTTACAGGCAGAGAGATTGAATGTGGCTCCTAATTTCACGGGGTGGGGGGGCGGGGGGTCAGTCCATGGCTGGCTGGTTTCATGGTGGAAGGGCATGGCAGAGCAAAGATGTTTAGTGTGGGCAGCCAGGAACCAGAGCAGGAAATCAGTGCCAGAGAGGACAAGACCAGCAACCACATGGGGACCATGAAGCCATGGCTCCCAGACCACCCCCAGATGCATCCAGGAGATGTGACCGTATCCTGGGTGGATCCTAACACCAGTCAGACTGACCCTTCATCCTAACTGCCTTGTCATGATATGTTATAAGTAGACTTTTGTTCAATTGTAATTTATTTAGAAGGATAACATGACAGCCTCCACTTTCTAGTCCTGGGAAGAAAATGTAGATCTGTCCTTTTTCCTGTGTAATCCCTTTTACTACCAAAATACATACTTATAACAGCTTTGGTTGAGTGAACATTCTAGGATTTTTATAAAAATGGTAAAATGACAAAGATAAAACATTTCACTTTCCTCTCATTAGAATTAAGTTCTGACCATTTAAGCTCACATTTTATATTGTGACATTCTGCTTGACTCTCCTATCCTCCTTTTGAAAATTTACCCCACTTCGTCCTGGCAACGTTTTACTTATTTGGAAATGCTCCTACATTTGATACCTATTTTACTAGTCATTTCTTACATGTGGGATCAAGTTTGATTCTTGGATGAAATACAGAAAGTAGAAATCAGTCTAGATCTTGTGCTACTAGGGTGTTTTGAGTTTTGGTAAGAGTGTAGGAAAGTCGGTTCTGAGCTGGCCCGGGCCATGGAATCTCAGTCAGATGTGTGCTTTTCCCCTGTTACTTTTTGCAGAGTGGCCAAAATCGTAGCTCCCAAAAAGATAAAGCTGGCCGCGGCCGAAGGGGAGCTGAAAGTTGCCATGGACGGTCTCAGGAAGAAGCAGGCGGCCCTGCAGGCCGTTCAGGACAAGCTGGCCAGGCTTCAGGACACGCTGGAGTCAAACAAGCAGAAGAAGGCTGACCTGGAAAACCAGGTGTGTGAGTGCCCAGTGAACACGTGTGGGCAGGTCCTGCAGAGCACACGTAGAAAGGTTGCTGCTGCTAGAATGCAGTGCACCAGGGCCCTTCACCTTCCAGGTCAGGAGTTGGCAAGCTAGCATCCACAGCCCGTGGGCACCCTATGCCCCCCCCCCTTGTTTTCATCACGCTTGTGAACTAGTCATAGTTTTGACATTTTAAGGTGATTACATGTTAAATGGCTATGTGTAAGTACCTACATATAACGTATATATGGTCTCAGTTTTCTCTTGTGTTTGGCCTAAGAAGTCTAAAAGACTACTTTCCGGCCCTATCCATTAAAAAAGAAAAGGCCAGTCCTTGCTTCAGACTGTTAGAATATTGTATGAGATTAGTTAAGTCTCTCCACCTTAGAATGAAGGAAGTGGGGTGCTCAGTCTGCATCACCCCACCGCTTTCCTCCACACAATCGATCCTGCTGTCTGTGGTTGAATAAATGTAGGGCATTGCGCTGACCTTTAAGATGTGACCGGGTACTGGGCATGATTGTTGAGTGAGGTCAGTCTTAATAGTGTGACCCAGGTGTAACTGCTTACTATTAACGTGTTTTCAACTCTTCTGTGTGTTTGAAGTTTTTACTTTATATATAGAATATAATACTATTTTCTATATTGATATATATTTTTTTTCTTTGCCATAAAGTTTGGAAATGATGGCGATGTGAACTGAGCACAAACACGTACATGTGTATCAACTCTGCTTTTTGGTGATGTGCTGTGTTATTATTATTTATGTGTTATGTTGTTATTACACTTTTTACCGTAATTATTACTTGTCTGCGTCATTACATTCATCTTGGGGAACTGGTGCAGATACACGTCACATCTTTCTCATTTTCCCTCCCCTTCCCACCCGCCCATCTCTCCCCATCCGGTCTCCACAAAGCCTAATGAAAGAAAAGTTTTAGCTAAAATAGTTTTACTTAGTACTTCCTAGTGACAACGTTAGCATGGCTCTAGGCCTAACTTATTATAAGCATGGTTGAAAAGAGAATGGATGAGTGAAGAAAGCTAGAAAGACAAAAGGTATTTAAAGAGGAAAATGCAAAAGGTTTAAATTTGAAAGTATAAGCTGATATTTATGATATACCTTTGGTATTTTAAAAACCTATCATCAGATAAAGTGGTATTTTATATTAACCTAAAAGCACTTATTTAATGTAAATGTTAAAGTATTTGGAAAAAGCAAATTGTTACTCAAAATAATCTAAGTGCATTTGCTTTTATTGATTATTGAATTTCTCTTTTCATGTAAATTATTTCAGTTTGAACCCTGAGATAAGTTTTAGTTAGTCTTGTCTTCTTTCAAGAATAATAATGGTAAATTGCCTAAAAATTAAGTCAAAATAACTTGGGCTTTCTAGTGAAAGGTAGTATGGCCTTCAGAGGTTGAAGCAACTTTTCCTAAGCTTGCCAACCTCATGACTGCCTTCCTCCCACCCCAATTTTAATCACTTTGCTTAATTAGATATAACCAAAGGGTCTTGTACACAAAGCAGCCTTTTGCCTCCTGATTAATGTACTAATTTAAGCTCAGTGGCAAGGATCTGAGTAGATTAACACCATTTGAATATTGTGCTTTGTATAAGCAATAGTTGTTAAGATATTTAACAGTTAAGAACTATCATTTTGATGAGTCATGTTGATAAAATGTTTGAAACGCGATGTATCCAGATACTGAAGAGCAAACCCAGGCCTGGCACATGCCAGGCAAATGCTCTACAACAAGCTACACCCCAGCTCAGATTGTTTTAAACTGAGAAAAATAAAACATCTACATTTGCCTGCTACAGAGCAAGACCCTGTCTCAAAAAAAAAAAAAAAAAAAAAAAAAAAAACCCTCAGGGTCTTGTGCTCATTAGGCAAGTGCTCTAACCACTGAGCTGTGCCCCAGCCCCACATCATTTATTTTTAAATTCCAGGTAGAAGTTTATAATTAAAAAAAAAAACATTATCTCTGATACTGAAATCCACAGAATTTTAAACTTACTCTACGTGTGGATACTGACAAGGCCTTGTGTTTATTTCTGAGGTCGACTTGTGCAGCAAAAAACTCGAACGAGCTGAGCAGTTGATTGGAGGCCTTGGAGGTGAGAAAACCCGGTGGAGCCACACGGCCCTGGAGCTGGGGCAACTGTATGTCAACCTGACTGGTGACATCCTCATTTCCTCCGGAGTTGTTGCCTACCTGGGCGCCTTCACGTCCAACTATAGACAGGTGAGCATCACCGCCGGGTCTCCTCTTGACCTGCCCATCACAGCCAGTGGTTACTTCAGCATCTTTGGGGGGCTTTTTTGATTAATATTTTTTGCAAGTACAAGGGGCAGCAAAAATACCCTAAGTGTTGCTGCCAAGTGCCATCTGACACAAAGGCGGGTTCAGAAAAACATGATGTGTGTCTACAGCTGCCTTGGTCACAGAATGTAGCACCAAATGACACCTTGGCTCTTCCCCAGAGTCAAAATGACCATGAAAGGGAAATGACTTCAACTTATTTAAGACATCAGAGCAGCCATTGTGGGGAACTGTAAACACTCAGAAAAGCCAACCTCCAGAACTGCTTCAGAAAATGTCAAGAGCTTGGGATAATGTGTCTGAAATGACAGGAAGTGTTCTGAGGGCATATATCATGGCAGTGTGTCTTCTACTGTAATAATTTTTTCTTTAAAAATTATACTTTGATTTGATTACACAGGTAAATGTTTCTCGGAGGCCTTGAGCTCCAGAACAGAGATCTTGGGAATTTAGTGGCAAAACAAAGCCACACTGCTTATATGAGTCACAAGATACAACCAAACCTCAGAGCTCCCTCAGACGTGGTGGTCCTAACTCTTGATCCAAGTAGACACTGAGCTGCATCCCATCCATCCCACGCGACTCCATGCAATCCTGTCCCCTCTTAGCCCAACCAACCCCACTGAGACCCGCCCATCTTACCCCACCCCTTCCTATCCCATCCCATTTTGGGATGGCTTGAAAGTACTTTTATCTTCTCTCCTGGCTCTTTGATACCAACTTGGGCTTTTCCTTTTCTTCACGCATCTCTGAATCCCATTAATTTATTCTTGAGCCCAGCTCTGGAATCTTCCTGCATTTATCTTTCTCAGGTTGAGACAACTGGTGGCTTTCACTCCATCAAGGCTTCTCATGCAGTCGTGGGCACAGATGCTGGGCTTGGGTCTCCTGGCCCGCTTGTGCGTTCTCCCCCAAGGACCAGCACCTGCGGCGCTCTGTCAGTTCCCCTTGGTATCTGAAGACTGTTCTCACTCCCTCAACCAGTGGGTGACAGAGGGGAGCAAAGAGGCTGGCCTCCCATCCCTTGGGTTGCGATCAGCCTGAATGGAGGCTTTTACCACCCCTTCCTTGTCCTGTGTCCTGCGCCCTGTGCCCCTTGCTTCTCAGTAAAGTACCCACCTCAGTCTTCACCTCAGGTCTGCTTCTGAGAACCAGACCAGGCCACCCAAGGCCCTCACGAAATAGCTGCGTCCCCACCTGCCCGCAGACCGTGGTCTAACTTTTTGCCAGTTACAAATCTGTCTCATTCTGGAGTTTCCAGTGTTTTTCAAAAATTAAACGTATGAAGCTCCAGTTCTCCCAAGTTCTTCCGTTGCAGTGACCGTGCCGATCCCCCTAACAGAACCCTACAGTGCTGGGAAAAGCACTGTACAGACTCTGTGGTTGACTTAATTTGAACTCTCTTAAGCAACTTTTATCCAAGTCAAGGCAAACCTGCTTTTGTGATGATGGAGGTTGTCACCAGAATGACACCTGGTAGGCTACTCTTTCTCTTGCACCATCTGCCTTCCCACATGGTTGCCAGCCAAGGACTTGGGCTCATACTTTGAGATGTTCATTCCGAACCCCATATTCATTTCAGTCGTCCTCTCATTTATGCTGTGCCCTTACAGATGCGTGACGAGGCCCCTTGACTCGCTAGCAAGGGTTCGTCTGTGGTGACTCCTTGTCAGCTCTAATTGGTGACTGTCCCTTCCATCTTCTGTTTTCTCCTGACCATCGCCTGAACTCCCACCTCATGTGAAGTTAGATCTGGGCTAACTTGCAGTCTTCCCCCAAAAGTCTGCAGGCCAACCTGCAGCCCAACAGCAAACAGAAAGAGAAACGCCCGTTGGAGACGTGGACTAGCACGCAGGCTCCAGTTGGCATGTGCCAGATGCCCCTCCGTGTCATACAGCCCCGGCACCGGTCCTCCGGGACCAGCCAGCCAATAAACAAGGCGGCCGAGTGATGGCTACTAAGTGCTTGTGACAGGCAGAATTTTGGCCTCTATGTGTGAATACGCTTGGGTATACTTACACTTGTGAATATGTTACAGGGCAGGGAATTCCGCGGGTGGGATTACTTTGGCCAATCAACCGATCTTAACACAGGACGCTTCCTGTTGTCTAGCTTAGCACTGCAGGATAAGCCTGAGATCTTTTTGGTGAGCAAGAATAAGGAAGTGCCCCCACATGATGGGCCTGTGGAAGGAGGATGTAGAATTGAGCTCAGAATAAATTTTGGACAACTCCAGCATCACAACAAATAATGAGTAGCATATTATAACTAACGCACTGAATAAAATATGAAAGGATGGACTGATACTAACATAAATTAAGAAATGATAAAAGGAATGCTTGACAAAAGCCAGACTACTTTCCTAGTCTCAAAAGTATTTCCACAAAGGCCTCCAAGACTAATTGCACTACTCTTTTTTCTTTCCCTTTGTAACGTATTTCCCAAGTGCAGCGAAATACTGTGCTTTGTTTTGTTTTGTTTTGTTTTGAGACAGAGTCTCACTAAGTCACAGAGTTGCCCAAGATGGACTCGAACTTGTGATCATCCTGCCTTAGCTTGAAATACCATTTGAATCTTTGCTGAAACCTATGAATTCTCTTCAGTGGGCAATTTGCTAAGCTCTCACCCAGTGTTTTATTTTTTTCAGGGTGTAACACTATTAGATTACAATAGGCAACTTTGGGAGGCTCTCTGAGACCCAGCAACTAGGGTCAGCCCTTTCATCTTTGTGTCCATGAAATGATTCAGAGCCTCCAGTCCCCAGGAAGGGCACGAGCCCTTGCTAATCCCATCCTGCCTCCCTGAGAGGCCACCTCACAGAGCCCCAGCGTGCCATGACTCTCTCTCCCTGCGGCACCCTGTGCAGCCCGTGCTGCAGCCTCCTTCCTCTTCGGAGCGATAACCAAAGGGTCCTGCCCGCCATCACCTGGGCATTCTCCTGCTGTGCCGTCCTGTCCGTAGACCATGTAGCTATGAGACAGAAGCCTAGTAGACAACAGCTTGACTGAGTGATACAAAATAATGTTGTCAGAAAGTGAACAATTTGAAATCACACAGCACCAAGGGAAGGCAAGGAAGAGAGCACAGTGCCATTTCTGTGACCCTCCTGCCGAAAGTTCATGGCTTTGAGGGAACGTTGCATGGACCCAACTGTGGGGCAGTCTGCATGGTATTGACAGACCGGTCGAGGTCGTGAAAGTCAGCAGTTCTATGGAAATGACTCTGTGCAAACCTCGAAGAACATTGGTGCATTAGACCAAGGGGCCTAGTGGTGCCCAGGAGTCCTTCTGGCCAGTCCCTTCTACACCATCACATTCTCGTCAGCCGAAATGCGGATACCAGCCTCGTGCGTATCCGCCTTCCATTTTGCTCGTTGACACCTTCTGATTGCTCAGTCCCAGCCCTTCGCTCCTGTCACGTCTTTCACTGTCTCTGAAACTTTGGGTCTGTTAACCTGAACTTGAACATTAATTTCTGATTTTCTGATATGGACCTTGGCTTGAAGTACCTCCTGATTCCTTGGCTGCCAACCTGTGCCCCAGTTAAACACCAGGAAGTGCTGTCATCCTCACTGGAAACTGATATTCCTGTTCTCGTCCCCCCATAGGCCATGTGAGCCAGAAATCAATGTTTCTGTGTCCTCTACTGATTTGAAATGGATTTCCTTTCGTATAATATTCTATTAAGTTCTTCTGGATATTTGAAATTTAAAACATGTCAAAAAAGTGGTGGCTTACAAGTATTTTCCAAAAATGAATCTTTAGAATGAGAATTGATAGGTTTTTTTCCAGGTACAAAATTCTGACTAGATTATGTTATCGATCTAGACTTTCTCTCAACCTTGAACATTGATAACTTTCATTGAATACATTATAATTTTATTTGGAAAAAGGTCTAATGCACAGTTAAGTTTTGAGGTGGCGCTCTGAACAATAATTTAGTTCCTCAGTGAACGTGGTAGTATTGATGATTTCACATAGTATTCCTTTGGGCACCTCTTCATTTCTATGTTTTCCTTGAATTATTTTAAAGAACCAAACCAAGGAATGGGCAAATTTGTGCAAAGGAAGAGATATCCCGTGCTCCGATGACTATTCCCTCATGGGCACCCTGGGAGAAGCCGTGACCATCCGGGCTTGGAACATTGCTGGCTTGCCTTCTGACTCATTCTCCATTGATAACGGGATCATCATAATGTAAGGAAAATACTGCCCTCACAAGTAATTTTTATTAAATAACCAGTACATTTACTTTCAAACCTTTTGACCATTTTGAGTAGTAAATTTTGCAGTATTAAAAAATTTAGTTAGCTCCATTAAATATGACTGGTCACTTCTATTAATATTAAAACAGTTGAATATAGGAGACTGTGGTAAATACACAGGCAAAAGAAATAGCTTTTACATCAATTTTTAGAGATAATAGAGAAAATCCCTGCCATCAGAAAGTGAACTCCAAAATTTCATTGCATAAAATTTCCAGTTTTGCTGTTAAGTTAATGAAATGTGCAGGAGCCGGTGGCTGGCAGCATGCGGGTTATTCCAAGTTCTTCCCTGGGCTTTGGTGGGGGACCAGTTTTAATGCCAAAGGTGTTGTTAAGGATGGGCCTGGCTAGGGCTATGTTCCCGGCCCTTCGTCCTGAAATGCCCCGGTCAGTGGATAAATCCCATGTAACTGTGCTGGGACAGCAGTAGAAGTTGTGTAGTTAACCTCCCCCTCCAGGTCACCTCTCTCAGAAACCAAGGACTTCACCCTGTCCTGTGGGAGGATGACGTCACCTGTGTTATTTCCGAGGTCCCATCACCTTGGCCTTTTATGACTGGGCCATTTTTCTGGTTATTTATGTATTTATTTATTTTCACTGAGACAGCATCTCACTGTGTAGTCCAGACTGGACCCAATCCTGCTGCCTCAGCCTCCTGGGATTACAAGTGTGTACCACCACACCCAGCTAATCTTTTAAATCAGGGCCTTGTGCACACTAGGCAAGCGCTCTGCTCCGTTGGCTGTGCCCCCAGCCCTTCTCAGGGTGTTAGCACAGGTATTTCCTACCCTGTGAACTCAGGTCTGTGTTACACGGCTACTTTGATTAGTTGTGAGTTGTGATTATTTGTGAGTCTACCACTGAAAAGGTGAACTGGTGGGATGGTGTTTAATGTGCAACAAAAGTGGCTGAAGTGTGGCTGTGAACTACCAAAATAGCGATGGCTGCTTCATGTGATTGCCGGTTACTCTCAGTTTTTGTATGTGATTTTTATGAAATCATTCCATAAATTAAAAATCTCTGATGAACATATTTCTGTGTTCTCTTATAATCACTGAATAAAAATTATCCCAAAATGTGGCTTTCTTTAGTATTTATTTACTGAATTGTTCTATAAGGACTTGAGGGACATGCAATTTGATTGTGATATGAAATAGGATAAAATCTGAAGTTAAGGGAATAGTTACACCTTTCGTTTCAGGTGTAATGATCCTTGGGAGGAAACCCCCCTATTCTGGCCCTGACATATGTTCAAAGCTTTGAGGTAGCTAAGACATGAAAAACTGTGGCCCACAGTTCTCATTCAACCAAGTTTTTATTTTTGTTTTTGTTTTTGTTTTTGTTTTTCGGGATCTGAACCTTCATTGAATTATTTTGTTAGAGCAAACCTTACAAAGCTTATCTTTTGGGGCTGTCTCAGTTATTTTTCCATTGCTGTGACTCAATATCTGACGTCCACAAATTTAGGGGAGGAAAGGTTTATTTTAGTCCATTCAGGGATGGCCGGCAGCAATTGAGGTACATGGCAGAGGTGGAGGCAGCTTCTCAGGACATTACAAACAGAATGGCAAGTTGAGATGAATTGAGACCAGTAAGTAGTCCAAGGAAGGCAGGAAGTAGCTTATATATCCTTCCAGGTCTCAGCCCCGTGATTAGTCCCTCCTGGATCCAGGTGTGGAAGGTGAGGTAAACCCCCACTACACACCTAATTCTAATTTACATGCCATTAATCCAATTTACATGCCTGTAGTCCACCCCTCCAGACTAGGTCCCAATCTCCCAACAGCACATGATTCCATAGACAATCTATTACATTCAAATACATGAGACTTTTGGGGAACATTCCAGATCCAAACCGCAATAAGGCCTTAAAATGAAGTACTGGTTTCTCTGATGCAATAATATAAATCCAGAAGAAAAGTGATAATGTAAATAAATTATAATTATGTGTGTTTTATTGCTAAAGTTGTGGATTTTAAGTGGGATAAGAGGTTAATTCTGCAAGGGAGACTGATTCCTTGTTGAATACTTAACTCTACATAACTGGCATGCAGAGTCTGCTTTGATGTATAATGTTACGTTGTACCCTAGAGACTGACACGGATGAGGAGTTTCTGAAATTTTGTCAGCCCAACTTCTCCTCTCCCTTTGGCCAGTTGGCCAACGTGCATGTGAGGAATACTGAGTTCGTTGCTGTTTTTTTCTTTGCTGATTTCTCATCAGGGGAGAAGGTGGTAAATACAGTGGTAAAGTCCACCAGTGGATGGTGATGTCCGCAGGGTGCCTGTGACCATTCTGCCTGCTCAGGACAGATTGTGCCCTGTTTTCTAGCAAAGGAAAGAACCTTTCATTTCAGGTGTAATTGTATTTCAATAATAACAGAGTTGTTGATGAATTTCATTTCTGCGCCTTACAATTTCAAAATTCAAATCCTTTTAGTGATTGTTATTCAAGGCAACACACATTCCAGGGTCTGGGAAGGTAGAAGACGGCGTTAATGAGTAATTATAACCCCTACATCTTTGCCATTAGTTTGTAAACTTTGAAAAATTGAAGTATGGTAAATCTTCTGGTAGCCTCTTAACTAAGAGGGAAATGTAGACATGTTGGTTAACACTTTTCCTTCTTGGAATCACCTTATCTGAGAGATTACAGTACATGGTTACGGTAAAAACTGGGAGCCTCTTCCCTGAGAAGGAAATAGGAGCGCTTTTCCTTCTTGGGCTCTCTTGTCAGGGTATTTTGGTAATCTTATGAGGGGCTGAAGGGAGTGACTGGAAGCCTCAGGGTAGCCTGATCGCTTGCCTCTGAGATGCTGGTGGGCAACGCAGTGCCTCCGATTGAGTGTTTGCTGGGAACTCAGTCCTCTGGTGTGTGCTTTTTCCTTACAACTTTAGCTTGGTAAAACACTGGTTACGTAGGAAACATGGGCAAATCTTCCAACTGTGGGCAAGCTAGAATCTAATTAACTTTGGGGCTATTCATACCTAAAATCTTTAGTTAATTACAATCTCAAAGGTTCTTGATAGCACTAAACGTTTCTCCAAGAAAGAATCAGGATTGTTTAACTGCTTAGTAAGTAGATTGGGCTATACTTAATATAACTCTGCTTTAAAAAGCAGACCGAGGGCAGGATACACCATGTTGGGAGGTATGTTACCCACTGAAATTCTAAATTCATGTCATAGGGAGAATAAATCAAATGTATCATCCTGTTCCTTTCTGACACTCGTTTGCCTTTTTCTCTTTCTCCCTCTCTCTTTCTCCCTCTCTCCTCTGTCCTCCAGCTCTTCCAGTGTTTTGGATGAAGTTTCTCTTCTCATTTTAAGAGAGCATGACCATATATTTGAGTAACTGTCCAGGTTTATGGCATGTGTGTTTTGAAGCCTTAAAGAGAAAGAAAAAGACCAGCAATCTTTGTGCTGTTACATTCCACACAAGCTCTGTGGCTGCAACTCGTGGGGTGATGGCAGGTGCCGGTTTACTCTTCAGTAACCCCCTGAACTGTAGAAAATAAGTGGCCTCGTGGGGTGCGGCCCTTGTTCACATCACTGACAGAGCTGGGAGAGGCAGTGAAGCGGCAAGTTTGCGCTCTCCTGCAGTGCAGAAACGCTGGCCTTCGAGGAGAACCTATTTCTGTCTTCCTGAAGTTCACACTCATGTGCAGTTAGCCACTTGGATCCCCTCACAGGGCAATGTGTGCAGCAGAGGTCGGGGCAGCAGTCGCACTGGCACCGAGGTGTCCTGTCCTGCTGGAGGATTTGAAAGGCTTGCTGTCTTCTGTTTGGATCATGTGATCTTTTATCATGCAGGTGTCAAGGAGAGAGAGAGAGAGAGAGAGAGAGAGAGAGAGTATTTCGGTCTTTCTCTTTCCCTGTGTTCAGGTAGCAGCAGGTAGATGCTTAGGCACTGCAGTGACTGGCCACTGTCGCAGGATTCTTTCCTGGCAGGGTCTTGTGAGAACCGTGATTTCCGACTTCTGACCCCATCACCTTGGTGATTGTCATTCTGATGTCATTTTGAAGAGCAGCAAATATTTTTGGAAGTATAATTTTACATTTGGATGTTGTAATTTTTCAAAAGGAGTGAAAGGATTTGTGTTTATTTTGTGGAAGGGTTCCCATTGTTGCTGCATCCAAGTGTGTCAGGCTTAAGAACATTACTGCTCATAATGGGTTAAAAAGTAAAATACTGGGGCTGGAGGAATAGCACAGTGGTTAGAGCTCTTGCCTAGCCAAGTGCACGGCCCTGGGCTCAATTCCCTGACACCACATAAGCGGGTGCGTTGGTGTACATCTGTAATCCCAGCACTTGGGAGGGCTCAGGCTGGACAGTTGCTGTGAGTTCAGAGTGAGCCTGGACTATAGAGATGCTGTCTCAAAATGTAAAATGCCACTACGAAGGAGAAACTTCAAGGAAACGATGTGTACAAGATTAAATAACACGGAAACAAATTGCGACTTGACTGATGCCCTCTTTCTCCTGCCTTTCAGGAATGCGAGAAGGTGGCCTCTGATGATCGACCCTCAAGGCCAGGCCAATAAATGGATCAAGAACATGGAGAAAACCAATAGTCTCCAGCTAATTAAACTAAGTGACCCTGACTATGTCAGGACTCTGGAAAACTGCATCCAGTTTGGTACTCCTGGTAGGTACAGAAAATGCTGGCGAGGGCACAGTCGACCTCCAACCACGCAGGTGATTCCTTTGCAGCAACATGCCTGTGTCACACTCATCCCAAGTGGTGACTTTGTTCTGTGTTTTGCTATTTGCCACTAACCAAGGCAGAGCTTTAGAGTCTGAGTCTCCCGGAAGATGAGCCGGGCCTATATGTGACGCCTCTTCTGATTCAACCGCTCCTGTTTTCCTGCTCCCTGTGACCCCACTTCTATGAGGTGAAGGGCTGCCTGGTGACACGTGGAGTATTTTAGCCCATTGGCCCAATCTTCTGCTTCTTCCTCTTCGGGCACATCCCACAGAAGGGAGTGGAGGGAGTTCAGAGTTCACACGTGGCTCTTGTCTGCAGTTTACAAAGGAGAGATTAGAAACGTGAGGAGAAAGTTTCAGTCAGTTCTCACAACGGTGTCACGTTTGTCAAAACCAAACACAATGCTCCTGAGCTGAGCTGATTGGAGCTATTACTCATGTTTTAAAATTCATGTAACCTATCAAATGTTGCCAAGTAAGTGTGAACACTTAGGAAACTCCCCGCATACTCAGCCCCAGGACAAGTTCAGCACACACATGAGGATTCCTGTGCATTTTTTATGTTTCCACATTAACAGTGAGTTAGTTACCTTTCATAGAGTTCTTTTAATATCTGTTAGGGGCAGCATGAAATGAAAAAAATATAAATCTATCCATAAAATTCCATGGTTATGCAGTGGACACACAGAGTCAGGCACTTGTACTCACGCTAGCTCATTCAACCAGGATCCATTCTATTTTATATTGACATAAAATTACTCATATTTATGACGTACCTTGGCATGTTTTTATATGTGTATCAAATGTAAAATGTTCAAATTGTATAAATCAAATGTGGAAGTCGAATTTTATAATATTCAAATCACATCTAGCTCACATACATATTCAACATTGTAAAAAACCCCCCAAGTGCTTTCTTCTAGCTCTTTGTAAACCATACACTGTTGTCACCTGCAGTTCTACTACAAAATAGAACAACTGGTGTTCTTCAAGTGTCATGAGTGATGTAGAAGGTTACACACAAAGAGGGATCGTGATCTTTCCTACTAAATAGTTGTGTGTGCGTGTGTGTGTGCATGCACAGGCATGCGTGTGTGCATGTGCGCGCGCGCGCGCGTGTGTGTGTGTGTGTGTGTGTGTGTGTTCCTGTAATGAAAACAGGGAGCAAGTATCTGTCACCAAGCCTGATTGGGGCAGTGCACTGTGGTAGCTAAGGGACGGCCTCTGGGTTCTCTCTTTCCTCTGGAGTTTGGTTCAGTGCCTCGGCTTCCTCATTCATATTTTAACCATACAGTGTGAGAAAGAGCTTAGTTACTGTGGATTAGATACTCAGTACAGTGTCTGGTAAGTACTCAGTTTATAAGTTTATATTGTTGTCGTGGTTGTTGTTGTTGCCTTGCTGTGCTTGGGAAGGAACCTGGGCTCTGTGCCGGCTGAGCACTCACCCTGCCCCCAGGCTACGCCCCTCATCCAGGCTTCCTTGATGTTGTCCAGCATGCATTTGCTCAGTGGCTTATCTATGTTGTCTTAAAATAAAAATGGTTCAGATGTTGCACTCCGAGAACTCAGAAGCAGGGAAGATTTCTTAAAGGAGTTGGCACCTTAAGTGCTGTAAGACAAATTATTTAGTTTAACACGAATAGTAAAAAAGCTTTCCTTGATATAATAAAAGACAAATGTCATTGAAACTGGGCTCTTTGATGTAGTCCTTTAATTCTGGCACTTTGGAAGGCTAAGGCAAGGAATCTTAAGTTCAAGCCCAGATTGGTTAACTTAAAGATTTAGCAAGACTCTTCCTCAAAATCAAAATGTAAGAAAATGGTCTTGAGGTGTAGCTCAGTGTGATGACCCTGGGTTTGACCCCCAGTACCACAAAATCGAGCATCTCCCATCTGCTTGGCACTCGGGAGATCCCCTGATCTCAGTCACATATTTTGATGTTAAAACTTCATACTCACAGAGGAGAAAGAGCCATAAAGATGATCTTATGTTTTCCAAATTGTGGGTCATGACAGTGGGATTGTCACCAACAGGCTACTGCAAAGAATAGAGCACATTAGGCTGGATAGTGCGCAGTTGGGAGGAGCTCTGTTATTTCAGAAGAGTTTCAGAGATTCACATGGGCATTGTGTCCTGGTCAAGACTTAAAATGTATTTCTTCCTGAGTTGTGGCTACAAAAACTCAAAAACCAATATCATTCCAACCACTTAGGTTTATTAATGATGTCGACTAAGGTACTGGAGAATTTCTTGTCAATAATTTTATTGTGGTAAAAAATGCACATGACATAAAATTTAACATTTTTTGTAAATACATGAATTTCAAATTCTGTAACACTTTAGAACCGAGGGTGTGGAAAAAAAGGAATTCTACTGCAGTGCTGGTGGGAATGCAGTCTGCTACAACCATTATGGAAAGCAGCCTAAAGGTTCCTTAGAAAGCTGAGGATAGAAATTCCATTTGCTCTAGCTACTGCTCTACTGGACATGTTCCCAAAAGAAATAAAGTCAACATACCAAAAAGACACATGCATATCCATGTTTATAGCTGTACAGTTCATCATAGCCAAATCCCAGAAACAACCTACTTGCCCATCCACGCAGGAATGGTTAAAGAAGATGTGGGACCTGTACACAATGAGAGTGTTAGTTAAAGGACTTAGCCAGGATTGTGCACCCAGGTAAGTGGGTGTGCCCTGAGTCCCCACGGCCTCTGCTCGGTCCAGTCCTCATGCATCGCACAAGACATTCTTTCTGTCAATTTAACTTCTTTGTTGGAAGGAATTACTATGAAAATGGTTAATGCCTCATTTTCCATGTCTTGTAACATTAATCATCAGACAGGAATATAAAGATTTCACCTCCAAGCAGAAAAAGAAACAAGTGGCAGATTTTATAGTTAGTTTCTATGTAACTATCAAATAAAAAAGAAACAGTTGGCTGTTGTAGTTCTAAAGTCTACATGGTGAAAGACTTGCATTTAAGAAGTTATCTTTAGATATGGGCCTGTTGGAGGCAGTGGCTTTTGATCCACTGTCCCTCCTGGCGGCCTGGTGCAAAAGGCAGCGGCCGTTTCCGCCCACTCACCCTCTCTGCGTCCACCTTGACCAGAGCCAGACTTCCTTTTCTTTTTTATATTGAGATTCATGGTAAGATCCTCCTTTAAAAAAAGGCATCCTGCTGCTCAAAAATGAGTTGGAAAGCCAGTGTCCTAGAAACTAAAGGCACATCTGTATTAGCTGTAGCAGTGGACAAGGTCTGCAGAGTATTAATCACATGCCTTCGCTGATAAAGGATGTGCTCTGCGTAGAAGATCTTTTAATGAGTTTTCAGTGAATCTGTGAAGGGAAAAACTGTCAGTAGCAAAATCTGTTGCGCCTAAGCCTTCCTAGTTTTCCTTTACCTCCTAGCACTTTCTTTCTTCCCTTGTTTAAAGTGGCTCAAGGACACAAAGCGACCGTTCATCTCTGCTTCGCCTATCTGCTGGCTCCTTCAGCCGGTTTGCAGAGATTTCGCAGCTGCCTTGTAGTGGGCGCTGCAGGAGGTGCTGGAAGCGCAGCCCAGGCTGCGCTTGGTCTCTGCCTTCAGGGAGCAATTTGGTGTACAGGGGAGCAAAAAACTAGGATGTGGGAGCACGGGGCTGAAAGAGACAGCGGGGGGATGGGGCCGCAGGGCACGGAAGCGACAGCGTGCCCGGCAACGCGGCTCTGGTCCCTTCGTTCCCCGGGGAATTCCTGTACATTGCGTCTGCGGTACACTTCAGGTGCATCATTGCTGCCTCGAGGGCGGTTGTGTGTGGCCATCTGGGACACAGTACCCAACACCCATGACCGACAGGAGGACAGGCTTGTCTGGTCACAGGTCAGAGGTCTCCGTCCAGGCAGAGGGCAGCTGTTCTCGCACCCTGGCCAGGAAGCAGCGGCACTGGCAGCAGCGGCCGGGTTTGGCTAGCGGATCGTGTTGTGGTCAACACGGTGTTAGTGGAGGGCTCTTTGGGGCTCCCAGGATTGGAGGATGCTTCATCCTTCGTTCTGGTGGATGGAATGTGGGTGTGGCCCAAGGGGGTCAAAGCCAGTGTGAGAAGAGTGGGCAGCGAGGAGACAGGAAGTTGGGTCCCGTGTGGTTTGAGCATGCTGTCCTACAGCCCAGGACCAGCTCCCCAGGCTCTTCCTTATCTGAGGTATAAACTCCCTCTTATAGTTGACACTATCATTTGGGGATTTTCGATGCAACTGAACCTAACATGCCCCACAATGGAAAAATCAGCAAATGTACTAACATACAATTTCCAGAAGATGGAATACATTTTTCCCAAAACTTGTGAAATACCCTCTCCAACATGCAAACATTAACAATATTTTTTATCTATAAAATTTTAAAAGTCACAGGCAGAATACTAACTGGTGACAGTGTCACACGGTGGTTAAGAGGGTGCTGTGAGGAGCCAGCCACCCAGCCTCCGCGAGCCCCTGCTTGACCCACCAGCTGGCTTACCTAGAAAGGTGACTTCATTGCCTGCACCAGCTTATCTGCAGAACTGGAGAGGTAATAGTCATGACTGGTGGAGCTGTGAGGACCGTGAGGAAGTGTGTTAGTACAGCAGCGGGCTCTGAAAGTAGGCTTAAAGAATAGCAAAGCGAGTGCTCATTGCAACTTGAAATGAATGAATTCCTCCCGAACGCTGTTTGGCAGCATAATTTCTTAAATCCCCGTGTAGCACTCCAACCTCATACATCATCAGAAATGGATACAAAGATTTATTCAAAAAAATGTTCACTGTAGCATTATGCATATTGGAAAACAGAAGCAGTGTACATGGTGGGGATTGACGTGTTCCACACCTCGTGGTGGACTTGTGCTCCCTCACCACAGAAAATCTTCTTGTGCAAGCAGAAAATGAAAATGATTTTTAAAATCATCTGACATGCCTTGTTTGACGAGCATCTGGGCAGCCGAGGAAATCCACGGGAAGCCAGGTGCAGGAATCTGTTCAGCTAGGCATAACCGTGGGAATGAAGGGACCTGCGGCTGTACAGTCATTGTACTCTGGTTCCAGATACCCGCCATGCTGGTGTGCCAGGCCCCTCATTCTCAGCCACCTGCACACCCAGGACTTGGAGGGACCCTGCAAAGTGCCTTGCTCCGTGTTGGGTGGTGTAGCACCCCCAGCACCAAAACAGAAGACTTTGTCACGGCAGCTGCTTGCAGAGCCTGGAGGATGCCACTGGCCGTATTGTCCCAGTGTGCCCCTCTAGAAGGCTGCCCAAGAAAATAGTCACAAGCCCGAGGCTTTTGTACATGGTGCCATCTATTACTGAGAGCTAGAAAGAAACATCCTGAATACCTAACAACAGAGCACTGGCTAAAAATGAGAGATCACTGATCTGTTTATAATAACGTGGGGAAATACTTATGCTATAATGTCAAGCGAAATGATTTGGGCACAAAATCTAATATGTTGTTTATAGAGTCGGTAAGGAAAGATGAATAATGTTTAAGAAAAAAAGTTTTATTTAATATATAGTAATCATGCCATATGTAGTTTCGTGTGATTTTCTACCAGCCTATCAATGATATGAGTCAGTTACAGGAATATTTAGGGGGAGGGAGAGAGATTAGGAAAACCTGGCTAGAGGTAGTGTTCTAGTGTTGTCCTTACGCTTTCCTGTGTTTACCAGATGTTCTGCAATAAGCATGAATTGTTTTTAAGAGTTAAACTATAGCAACCACTTGAATAACTGCAGCTGGGGGTGTTTCCTCTCTGATGTTGTGGGTGGGTAGACTTGGTGCTTGGATCCTGGTGCATCCCTGGCCAGGCAGGGTCTAGCCAGGTGGCTGATGGGGCCGGAAGCAAGCCAGGTAACCAGGGAGACCGGCCTACTGCGTCTTCCTATACGTGCAGTATTTTTATGGCATCGTTCTCAATATGTAAAAGTTAACATTGTAGACTGCTTTCTGCAGTTGATATCAAAGATCATTTTGTAGGCACCTGGGAGCCGAAGCAATCTCAAAGGCTGAGATGAATCGGAGAATGAATGTTCATAGCCAATATTTAACATAACACAGGATCTTCTTCTCATGTCCCCCAGTGTTGCTAGAAAATGTGGGAGAGGAGCTGGATCCCATCTTGGAACCTCTTCTCCTGAAACAGACCTTCAAGCATGGCGGTAGCCTGTGCGTCCGCCTCGGGGACTCCGTGATAGAATACGCGCCTGACTTTCGCTTTTACATCACCACAAAGCTAAGAAACCCTCATTATCTTCCTGAAACGTCAGTAAAGGTTAGTACCTGAGGCGAAGGCTTCTCTATCAGACTTCACAATTAGTGATCATAGTTTTCCTCCAGAGCTGTAAGAACAGGTCTTCCAAAGAAGATTGGATTTTGTCCTTTTTTGTGTTTCCTGAAATTGCTATAATATTTCCAAATGTTACTTTTGTGTATGCACGTGAGGAGTAAAGGAGCTTTCAGTGTGCTGGAAAAAGGCCATCAGAATCTAAGCTCTACAATTGATATTATTCTTAGATTCTCATTGTTAGAAGTAGATGACATCTTCACATTCTTTCTTTGTAACAAATGATAATATGCTAATTACTGGAATTAAGATTCGGGAGCGGAACTCCATTCTCCTTGCTCAGATGAAGGCTGCTCCGATCTGATGTTATATAATTACTTAAAAGAACTGTTATCCGATTACTATCCTCTCGAAGAACAGTTTAAAATTTTTTAAAGAAAAAAGTTAGCTGAAAGTTTCGTTCAGTGCCTGAAATGACTTACGATGTTGATCTGCACCCAAGTTCCTGGACATTTTGGAACTAGATTGTTTTTCTGGTAGGTGAGTCAAGTGAAGGGTCAGCTTGACCTTACGTAGGATGCAGGGGAGGACACTGACTGGAATTTTGAGAGTCACATGTAGAGGCAAATGTGAGTTCCGAGGTTCTCCTGTATTGAAAATGTTTAAGAGAAGGCAGATGTCTTAGTCACTGTCTCATCTCAGAAACAAAATACTGAACAGGTACAACTTAAAAGAAGAGAGGTTTATTTTGACTCATAGGATGAGAGCATGTGTGTGTGTGTGTATGTGTGTGTGTATGTATTTTGAAGCAGAGACTCACTCTGTAGTCCAGGCTGACCACAAACTCCTGGGAGTCTTCTTGCCTTATCCTCCCTAGTGCTAAGATTGCAGGCATGTACCGCCACACCCTGGTAATCTTTATGTGGTGCTGGAGATTCAATTCCAGGGCCTTGTGCATGGCTAACCAAGCACTTTAACCACTGAACTATGCCCCCAGCACTGGCTCACAGTTTTTAGAGTATCCAGTCCTTAGTCATCTGGGTCCAAGGCAGAAAGGGCATGGTAGAAGGCTACTGGGAGGACATCCACTTATCTCATGGTGGCCAGGGAGTGGCACGAGAAGGGAGGAGCCAGGCAGGGAGAGACCCTTCCAGGCCGCTCACCCAGTAACCCGTCCCTCCAACCAGGCCCGCCTCCTCACCTCCTCGTGCACATGAAGTCGCTGCTGAGCACAGTGCCCATGATCCTGCCCCCTTCCAAACACATGAGACTAAGGAGAGATGTCTTAGACTTAGACCATAACGGCAGGTTTCCTTCTGCAGAGAGGCAGTCAAAAGCCTAAGGTGGTGTAACAGTTCCTTCCAGGATGGGCTCGCAGGATGCCTGCTTTGGAGGGTTGGCTGTAAACACGGTGGTGTGTCCCCAAAGTGACAGCATGGTGTGACCAGAACAGACAGGAGCTGCCGTGTGTCAGAGCTGAGGACACACACAAACTGAACTTCCAGGGCACCACAAAGACTCAGGAAGCTGGGGTCCATTGAGCTTACCTTTAAATATGGAATGTTAATGTATGGAAAGTCGCAGCCATTGTTTTTAGGGAATGTGTTGCATTATCCAAACACCTGCAGTATCTCATCTCCATGTACACATTAAGAGAGGAGACGCCCCGTGCAACCAACAGCCCTGATTTTATCCCCTGCCTGATCCCCAACCAGGTGTATGATGGGAGGCGCGTCACTTAATCAATCTCTCGGGGCCTCAGTTCCCTCATCTTTAAAATGGGAGTGATAAAGCCCATCAACTCTTAAGAGTGAGGTGAGACCGTGAAGTGCTTAGAACAACGCCGAGCAGATGGTGGGGACTGTGACCGTCATTGTGGAACTTGCCAAGATAAGTGGGACAAAATGAAGCCTCAGAGGAAATGATGACATCCCAAAGCTGTGTTTGGGGCAGAATGACATAAATAACATGAAACCTTTTTGACTTTGCAGTAAAATGTGGGAATATTGCACATAAACTGGCGAGTCTTTGCTCCGCAGTAACTTTGTCATTATAGTAGAGATCATAAAATGCATGGACTGGAAGTTGGTCTGTGGGGCAGGATTGAAATCTTGAGGTCCCCGGAGCATCCTACTGCTTCATTATTCTTAATTGCTGGACTTGATTAAACGGGGATCAGAAGCAGTAGTGGGCCCATTGCTTGTTCGCATTTACAGGTGAGGACGCTTCCTCGCTGTCCTACTTTTTAAGATCTCCTACCACCTTTGCGTTCAAAAGTGCCCAAGGGATGGTGTCAGGCAGCCACGTGCGTTTTGAGTCTAAGTGAAAATAAAATATGATCTTAAATGTTTATTTGCAAATAAGTGACTCGATTGGCAAGATTCTCAATTTAAAAAACCTACAACGTTAATGGAATAGGAGTGGCCACCTTGCCGTGTGTGAATGCAGGAAAGTGGAGGTTCAGAAGCATTCATTTTGCTTACACCGTGCCAGTGGCTTTTGGATTAAAGCAAATGCATCCTCTGTGCTCAGTTACCCCCACCACAGGATAAGCTCCAGCTCAGAATTTCTGTCAATAAATATCAGAGAGGTAAATAACATGGAGCAAGTTGTCCGGATGGCTCAATTCAAGACTTGCGTGTTACCTCATCCAAACTTCTGATGGCGTCCTCCTGGCCTATACTCAGCGGCACCTGAGGCCTGCGTTAGAGCACATGAGGGAAAGTTCTTCCAGAAGACCCAGCTGGGAACGAGCAGGTGCCCGGCTCTGGGTGGGAGGAAGGGGTCACCTTCCTACGGGACGGCAGAGTGGCGTTCTTGCTGACCCCGTGTAGGACCACTGCTTACAGAAACAAAATCACCGGCTCCCACAGCAGGAATCTTCTCTTCCATGGTAGAGCAGGAAAACGTGCTCTGTCCCGGCCTGTAGCCGGGGCTGGAAGTACATGGATGGAAAGGTGAAGACCCCTCACTGAAAGATAGCGCCGTTGACAGCACGGACCCCATCCAGTCTGAAAGAGAGACAGACCTGGGGGCCTGAGCTGTGCGACATTTGCCGGATCAGGCAGAGCGCCTCAGTGCTACAGACCTCACCCAGGTCGTTGAATATCACATTTTCCCTCTCCCACACGCTTCTGCTGCTGGGGAAGTCGCCCCTGCGTGGGAAGGGTGGTGCTGCCTCTGCAGGGCGCAGACCTTGCGGAACTTGAAGGTGGAGTTGGACAGGGCCAAGATCCCACCTGGGCTGCTTTTAAGCTGCTCAGCTCGCGTGGAGCTGAGTCTCGTCACTCAGAGGACTTCCTCATTTGTCTCAGCACACTGAAGGGAACAAAAAAAGAGCAACACTGTGCTGTGCAGATAGTCTTCCATACGCTGTGCTGGTTATGTTTGCCGAGTATAACTGACTACTTACAGGTAGTTTGCCTGCTGGGTTTTTTGTTTCTTTAGTAAAAGAAACAAAGTTCTAATTTTTTAAAAAAAAGGTATGATTAAAAGTCCTAATTAAAAAAAAAACTCTCCGATTTGAGTATGCCAATGTGGTAATTTTTAGCAAAGTTAGGGTTTGGACCTGGAATGAGCCCCAAAAGTCTCATGTTTGGAAGATTATTCAATTAATGGAAGTTAATCTATTAATTATTTGTGCCATTAGGAGGTGGGGCCTGATTAGAGGAGGCAAGTCATGAGCCTTGACCCGGAAGAGGTGGATCCATCGGGCATGACCCGGAAGATACACACTAGCTCCACCCTTCCTCTCCCTCTGCTTCCTGCTACCATGGGACGAACAGGTTTTCTCCAGCTAGGCTGTCTGCCACACTCTTTTTCTGCCATTGCCAGATGACCATGAAAGGACTGGCCCCTTCTGAAACTGTGAGGTAAAATGAACCTTCCCTCCCTAGCTTGTGGGGTTTGGAGGCTGTGTCTCAGCAACATAAAAAGTAACTGAGACAGGCAGCTTCAGTCTAGGTAAGATGTGCCAAAAAAATATGCTTAAAGCTGTTGGGCAGGATGGCCCTGTGGCAGAGTTGAGTGCCATCCACCAATGAGAAGGTGCGTCTGTGACAACGTCTCCTTTCACTGGGGAAGTAATGGAAACTGGAGAAATGCTGAGCCGCCTCTGTCAGGCTGTGGCCGTTCCTGAGAGTTTTGTAGTAGCTTCAAGGACAGCACAGCATTTCCAGTAGTGGTGACTAGGAATGTTAAATCCTGAGGTGACACAATAGTAGATATTTTCTCACGAGTTGCCTATGAAGAATACTCCTTGGGGTCTTCCTACGTTACGAATTACCCAGACCCTTCCCAACGTGTCCTGCCTTCCTCTGCTTCTTTCCCGTTGTGCTTTCCTTCAGGAGGAGCCTTGTTCTCGACCCTGGCTGCACATGCCCTTCACCTGGAGAGCTTTGAACCCCCACCTCATCATGGCCCCACGCCAGACTAATGAAGTCAGACTGAGGATGGCCCTTAGACCGCCTGCTCTCAGAGTTCTCCAGGAGATGCCAGGAAGCAGCCGAGGCTGAGGCTCCCAGCCTGTGCTGCCTCCCCCTCCCCGTGACTTGCTGCTAGTCACCCTGATGGCTTTCACTCGGCGTCTCCCCTTGGAAGGGCCCCACGCCCTGGCTCCCCCTGCACTGCCGTAGCACCTGTGCTCACCACTATCGGTGTCCTCATCCCTTTGGGCGCTGCTTGCCCTTCCACTTACCCCACTAAACGAAAGACCCTTTAGCACAGGAGCTGGACAGTGTTTACTCTTTGCAATATAGAGCCTGGTTTACTGTAGCAGTTATTTGATATTAAAATGCCTGGGGGTAATCATCAAACACCCACATTTCTAAGGAAAAGGAATATCAGAGAGCAGCTCTATGGACAGGGAGCATTGACATCCTGATTGTTTACTCAGGGGGCTCGCAGGAAGCATTGCTTCGTGCAGACAGTAGAGTCCTGTGTCAGGTAAGAGGCAGTCTCCATGCAGAAGTCATTCCAGACTCAAAAGAAGAGACATGTCGACCCGCGTTGCTGCTGGTGTTATGTGTGCTGTGCAGAGTGGGCCTCAGGGAACGAGTACATGAAGACGCCAGGGTGGAAAATCATCCAAGAGGCTATGCTGGATCTGGGGCTTGGTGGAGGAGTAGGACAGGATCTGGTGCGTTATCATGGAAGGCGGTAGAAGACGAGCCCGCTGTGAAGCACAGTGAGGCATTTCCTAGTCCATGTGCATGGGAGTCCACAGCTGGCTTCGTGTAGCTAGAATCATAGGCTCCCTGTGAAAGGGAGAGCTGGAGGCTTAGGACTTGGGCAGGCCTCAACTGAAGACGTAGGGCAGGCCGGCTGACTGCCAAAGGAAGGGAACACAGCCAGGCAAGGACCTCTAGGGAAGCCAGCCTCAGGGAAGCCTACACTGGCTTAGGGATTCTCTGTTGGCCAGAGCCAGCAGGCTGCTCTCAGTGATGGCTGTGTGCCTGGTTGTGCTGTGTGTAGAAGCAGGCTGGAGGGCTCAGGGGGAACTAAGGCGGAGACGGAAAGTCTGTGGAAAGGGCAGCTTTGATAAGGTAGCCAGGAAACACAAAGAAAGATTGTCCCCTCGGTGGGAGGGAGGTGGGAGAAACAGAGTGACCGGATTGCTTTTTACAAGCAGGAGACCTGAGCAAGTTTACTTATTTATGGGAAAGAACCAGGAGAGGGAGAGTTTAAGATGTGGATGAGAGAGAGAGAGAGAGAGAGAGAGAGAGAGAGAGATGGAAGGGGGGCAGGCTGGGGAGAGCAGCTGGGCACCCCGTGAGGCGGGAGTTGGCACATGGCTCCTTTTTGTCTCTTAGCTCACTCATAAGGTTCCCTTTACGTGGGATCCTCCTAGGATCCTCCAAAGGTAAGCCAGCTGGCGCTCCAGTATGGCACATCACCTCCACCCTGGTGCTAATTGATTTCAGAGTTAGTTGTCAGAACACAGATCATTTTGAAATGAGAACGGATTGATTACCAAAACACATTTTTGCTTTTTCACCCATGTTATTCATATATACCGGATATATAATGTTTACATTGAACTAAAGTATTTTGTGCACATCTATATATATATAATCAAAATTACAGTCTCTTCCTCTCCCCCCTTTGACCTTCCCGCTACTTCCTCTGTCCCCTAACTCCCAAATCACCTGCATTTGATTATTTTTTTTTCATATTTTCTTCTTTGCTTTTTCCCACGCTATCTTCCCCTCTCCCTTTCTCTTTCCACAGTTTATCTTCTTACTTTCTTCCATGTCTCTTACATTTTTTATGTTTTGGTTTTCTCCTACTAGAGCAACCACAAAATATTTCACTTTCTGGGTCTGATTCATTCCATTGAGCATAAAGGTCCCAAGGTGCATCCGTTTTCCTAAAAATGACTCAGATTTGTCATTTTAATGGCAGAGTAATACTTCATTGTTTATATATACCGCATCCTCTTCAGTCACTGTACTCAGGCATGTTGGCTTCTTCCAAGATTTGGCTATTATCAGTTGTGCTGCTATACAAAAGACATTCAGGTTATCACTGCATCAGTCAGATGTCTTAGGTTAAACTTCATATCAAAGACTGAGTAAATACATCACTTAATTCTATATCTCAAAAGTATTGTCACACATAAAGCAATAGATACAGTGGCATCCTTAGTTATTTCAGAATTTTTAAAGAGTTGTTTCCAAAAGAGGGGCAGGAGAAATGAGTAAAATCATTATTACAAACTTACTTACAGTGCATGAGACTGAAAAGTAAAATTCAACAGTCAAGGGGTTGAACTAATTGCTGTCTAAGTTCTTAGCCAATGGACTAAGGTCATGTGATCTTTTATCTTTACCATTAAGTGACACCTTTATGGAAAAGACCCCAAGAACCACTTATTTACCAACTATTTCTTTTTAGAACTAATAATATGCCACATCAAAACCACGGCTTTCTGCCACTCCATCCCCAGCCAAGTACCTATATACATTATACACATGAATATAACTACTATGTTTTGCAAACTATAATAAAAATAATAATTATGGGAGGAAGTTTCACAGATTTTATGACAAAACTAGTATAGTTTGATGTACTAGTACATCAAATGATTGATGTCTTTTTTTTTGTTGTTACACTTTCTTTTAGATGTCTCCTCCTTGTTTTTTGGGGCTGCTTGTCTCTCTATCTCTCTCAAAGATTCCTTCAAGTATTTTCCACAGTGCAGGGCTAGTGGTCACAGATTTCTTTAGGGATTCTTGATCATGAAAAATTGTTACTTGCTCTTCAACTTTCAGATATAATTTTGCTGGATACAACAACCTGGGTTGACACTTGCTGTCTTTTAAAGCGTGAAAGATTTTGCTCCAGGATCTCCTGGCCTTTAAAGTTGGTGTTGAGAAATCTGTCATAATTTGAATGGATTGTCCTTGGAAGAATCATGTCTGTTTTTTCTTGCTGCTTTTAATATTCTTTCTTTGTTATATTTCTGAGGTTTTGATTATGATATACCATGGTGAATCTCCTTGCAGGTTGAGGTTATTTGGTGTTCCATACGCATCTTATCCTGAATATTAATTTCCTTTCCTAAATTTGAGAAGTTTTATTGCATAATTTCAGTGAATGAATTCTTCATTACTTTGGTGCTGTCTTCTGCTCTTTCTCCCACACTCATAATTCCGAGATTATTTCTCTTTAAATCATTCATTAGCTGTTGTATCCAGCTACTTTGCTCATTTCTAATTTAGGAGTCATACCTAATTATATCATCTATTTCCTCAGCCTTGTCTTCAAGGTCTGAAATTCTGTCCTTACAAAGATTGAGTCGACTTTCCCTGCTTTCAAATGTATTTTTTGTTTGAGACAGGGTCTCATTCTGTAGTCCAGGCTGGTCCTGAACTCAAGTTTGGCTTATGTGGTGCTGGGGAATTGAACTCGGGTACTTAGCACTTACCTTAGTGCTGGTAGCAAGCACTTCAACCACTAAGCCATTCCTTCAGCCCCAAATGTATTTTTAATATTCTAAATTTCAGCTAGGTTTCTTTTCAAAATTTTCACTTCTCTATCAAAATGTTTCATCATATCTTGCATTTCCTTATTTACCTCAGCCAACTTTTTACTTGTGACTTCAGTAAGCTTTGTATTCATTAGGACCACTATTTGTTTAGTAAGCTCCTCCTTAAACCTGCTGATCATTGCGTGCATTTCTTTGAGAATATCTTGAACTGGCTGTTTGACTTACTTATTTGCTTTTTGACTTCCTCCCCTATGAGTTCCACGATTTCAGGGCCCATGATGTTAGTTTTTGGTGTCTCATGCATTTCTGTGGCTTTCCTATTGCCATGTCTTCTTCCCATGTTTTTACTGTTGAAGAACTTCACTTTAAAGGCCTAGTTGAGAGCTTTCTTTGAGTGAGTATAAGGGTGTCGGGGAGGAGTCAAAATTCTTCCAAGTTTTGTCCTGGGTGTAGGCAGGGAGAAGACCTAACATTTCAGTGGCCTGTGAGGTGTCGTGGTCACACCCAGCTCCCTCAGCATAGCCCTCCCACCTGTCCTGGATTCTCTCCCCCAAGGTCAGAGCTCTCTGCCCTCAGAGGTGCTCCCACCACCACCCCTAATCTTTGTTGGCCTTTCGCTCCTCTCCACAACTATCTCTTGTGTCAGTTTTTTCCTAGGCCCTATTTAAGAGTGACCCCTGTAACCCTGGTGTGATCTTCTGAGCCTGCTTTGACTCTAAAAATCTCAATCTCAAACTATTGTTTTGTTTTGTTTTTCTTTAAGATGGCTTCTGCTTATGTCACGGCCTGTTATGGCTGCCAAGCTCTGCCTCTCATCTAGGTTCTGGGAGGTCTTTTCTAGGGGACCCCACATTGCACACTGCTTGCCAGCTCGTTTCTGGAGACTGTGTCAATTCCCACTTGTCCTGGATCTAAGCTCACCCTAGTCAGAGGTTCTGGGCTCCGGGCTTTCCTCCACGTGTGGGTGCCGGCTGCTCAGAGCTGCTCTCTGTTGGTCTGGGGCTGCTTCCCATATGTCTTTGAGATTTACCTTTCCGGGGCTTTCTTTCATTTCATGGGGCACTCTTTCCACTACTAGCTAAGTTGAACAAGCAGTTTTTAATTATAACCCCAATTTTTTAAGTGAGTCCACGAGGAGACATTGTGTAGCTCTGTTACTCAGCCTCCATCTTGAAGTCAGCACAACCTTTGAAGTATGATATTTCTGACTATGACCAGCTTTTATGAGTTTTTGATCCAACAGTCACGCTCACCTATATCGTTGGTGGTGACCTTGCCCCTGCCCCCCCAACACCTCTGCTTTCATGTACGCTCCTGCTTTGTGGCGAGGGCTTTAGGTATAGAAGCAGAGATTTTCTCAGTAGAAACACTGAGGCATTTTTAAAATGTGTGCTTTCACTCACAGGTAACACTATTAAACTTTATGATCACCCCAGAGGGCATGCAAGACCAGCTTCTGGGAATCGTGGTGGCTCGAGAAAGACCGGATCTCGAAGAAGAAAAGCAAGCTTTGATATTACAAGGAGCCGAAAACAAAAGGTTTTAAACATCTAAAGCCTTACAATTAGTCTTATTTTAAGATTGCTTGGAATGAATTCAAGTATGTTTTAAAGATTTATCTGACTAGACTTAATAGGTACACCAGATGGGGGAATTTTAAATCTGAAGGGTCACAGTGCCTCTGGAATAAATTTAGAAAATTATATCACTGAGTATATATTTACATACAAATTCATGGACACCGGAAGACCTGCCACAATCAGGGCAATGTATGTTTGACTCTTCAAAGATGCTTTAACACAGAAATGACGGAGGTTGCCATTTTCTCACTCATCTGCTCATAGTATCTGTAACATAGAGGGAAGGTGTAAAGCTCTGCAGTCATGGAAGATTTCAGGAGATGAATGGAGTGATACTTTCTGTTCACTTTGTGCTGAGCTCACGGGCAGAGTGGACTGTCTCCCATATTTCTCTCTAGCTATCCCATAAATGATCATTAGAGGGGAACCAGAGTAGGAAGGCCTGTCTACGTGACATTTTGCAAGAGAAGACATTAATTACACAACATCACTGTTACAGATACTGGTCATAAACTGGTGCATTTCTGTAGGTGACAAGCTCTTTGTTCCTTATAAAAGAACCTGTACGTGAAAGCAATTTTAAACGATTTCTTGTTCTTCTGAGAAAAAGATGTGTTTTATTTCAGGCAGTTAAAAGAAATAGAAGACAAGATTTTAGAAGTTCTTTCATCTTCAGAAGGCAATATATTAGAAGACGAAACTGCTATTAAGATCTTATCTTCCTCCAAGGCTCTATCTAATGAGATTTCTCAGAAGCAGGAAGTAGCCGAGGTGACAGAGAGGAAGATCGATGCCACCCGCATGGGCTACCGCCCCATCGCCGTTCACTCCTCCATCCTGTTCTTCTCCATTGCCGACTTGGCCAACATCGAACCCATGTACCAATACTCACTGACCTGGTTCATTAACCTTTTCATTCTGTCCATTGAGAATTCAGAGAAATCAGAAAACTTACCCAAAAGGTAGGTAAAAATTGATGCTCACTAATACTAATTAGCAAAGATAAGAAAATTAGTAATTTCTGGCTTTTGCTGTTGCTTCAAAATGGCATGAGCATTAATTACAACAACTTACCTCAATTATACTTGGTTAATCTCTGTATACAAATAAACCTAAGAGAATTGAAACAGATGTGTCCAAATTTAGTCTGCCAGGAAATCGCTTGCAGAGATCTAGGATATAAGTCAAGAAAGAAGCATTTATGTCTATTTATCATGTGCAAAATATGTTAAATGGGGAATTGAGAAGAGCCGTTGATGCCCCACAAGGTAGGACTTGTCTTGACATTTCCTGCCAGAGGCTGCAGCTTCACATTTGATAACAGATGTAAAATTTGTCAGGTTCAGGAAAAATAAAAAAATCAAACAATCAAACCATACGTTATTATTTGTGGTAATCAGAGCTTCATTTACGTTAAAATGCTTTATATTACTCTTTACTATTATGAGAGAATGAAGACCATATCTAGTAATATATCGATAAAAATATATCAAATTCACTTGATTTGTCAGCCAGATAACTTTTAGTTTTGTATCATGACATGTTTTTGGTATGGTCCAACATGAAATTGCTTTTTGAGCAAAAATGGTAAGATTTGCAATATTTTACCTATATAAACTTCTTGGTCATTAGAACCTAAATACCTTCATCTCTTTCCCATTCCACAAAGGAAAGTCAACCGAATAGTTATTGCTTACAACTAGGAGTTATTTTTAGGAAACCTAAAATGCTAGTTTCACTGAAATCTCCATTGAATTCCATTCAGTTATCAACATAGAGAACTGAAACTTTGAGTATTCTTAGACTAGAATACTAATAGAGGTATACAAGTGACACGTTGGGCTTGGCACACACACCAAAAAAATCAAGTATCCACATATGAGAAAAAGAAAGGAAGGGAGAAAGTAATTTCTCAGGAGGAAATGCATGTGTGATAAAAGAATTTAAAGCTCATTTGTATGAGATGGATACTTGAAAATGTTTAGGTCTGTTTCTTCCAAGTTCCTGAAATTGTCAAGTTTGTACCTGATTCCTGAAATCAAGAAAACAAAAATTTAAGTGATTTTTCTTTTGAAAAGTTCGCTGCTGTTTGCCTTGTGAGTTAATTATTATAAATATGTATGTTTGGTTTTCAGTCTAGATTCTGAGTTACTTGAGACAAGGATTTAAAAAAAAAAAAAGGGCTGGAAGCACAGCCCAGCGTTTAAAGTGCTTGCCTAGCAAGTGCAAGATCCTGGGTTTGGTTACCCAGCACCACATAAAAAATTAGCCAGGCATGATGCACACTTATAATTCCAGTACTCAGGAGGCTGAGACAGGAAGATTGTCATGTGTTCAGGGACAGCCTGGGTCATATAGTGAGTTCAAGACCAGCCTGGACTATAGAATGAGACTCTGTCTCGAGAGGAAGGAAGGAAGGAAGAAAGAAAGAAAAGAAAGAGAGAGAGAGAGAGAGAGAGAGAGAGAGAGAGAGAGAGAAAGGAAAGAAAGAAAGAAAAGAAAGAAAAGGAAGAAAAGATAAGCCCTAAGCGCTTATTACAGTGCTAAGCCGCTGCCACATAGCAGATGATGGCGTGCTGTTTCTCGCCAGCCTGCCCGTGGTGCTAGCGAATCACACCTGAGGCCTCACGCATGCTCGGCAGGTACTTATCCACTCACTGGGTTGTGCCCCATCTGTGTTTTCAGTTGTTGGGAGAGCCCTGTAAGAGGTAAGGACAGTCAAATCCTTTTCACCAGATGTGAAATCTGAATGAATTCTGGAAGTCAAATTTGCCCCTTGTTTTAGTTTAAAATCCTTTAGTTTAGAAATAACAAATATTATATGTATGACTGCACTAAACTTGAAAGGTAATTTTGTAACCAAAGACTAGAGAAAACCCATTTAGAAACCTTCAGTGAGGTTACAAACATCCCTACAGAAATGCACAGAAATCAGAAGTATTTACCCAGCTCAGGACACAGCCTCCCTAGCAGCGTGGGACCCGTCACGTGCCTCCCCTTATGGGGGAGCCCCGCAGGTCACTGCTGCCTGCTTAGAACCTCACGTAAGTGGAAGCACTAAGGCTGCTCTTCCGTGCCTGGCATTCCACACTGGACATTACATTTGTGAAATTCATGCAAATTGTTTCCCATGGTGCAGTGCTCTTTGAATAATTCTCCATTGTGCAGCTGTAGTTGGGGAAGTATAATAAAAACCTAAATCTTCTCCCAACCTGAGAATTCTCTCTACCAGGGCATCAGGGAGAGAGAGCAGTTGCATTGCCAGCACTAAACCAAATGCGATGCATATGGCCGGCAGTCTGCAAAGAGACTGCGAGGGCTGAGAGGAATCAGCCCCCTCTCAGTAGCCGAGAGGGTCAATGCCCCACATCCCCCTTAGCGCATAATAACTCCCCTTGCTGGCGGAGGTGACCATCAGTGTTACCTGATTCACTTTATCTGAGGGGAAAATACGTGCTACAGAGCAAGAAGTGGTTCTGCCCTTTGGAGCACACTGCCCGTGGACGTCCACAGGCCCTTCCACAGGCCCGGGAGCTCTGGGCTCTGTGTCCCTTAACTTTGCACCTTGGACACCTCCGCCCGTGTCCTTGAGACTTAGGACAGCTGTGGGTGGTGGATGAGTGGCTTTCCTCTGCCAGGCCTTCCACCATGCTGTTCCTACCTCAGAGCCTGCCGACCTGGACTGAGCCCGCTGGAAACGGTGGACCAAAGTAAACCCCTCCTTCTCCTCTGAGTGGTGGGCATCAGGGGTTCAGTCCTAGCAGTGGCAGATGTCTTAGTTACTTTTTGTCACTGTGACTCAATACCTACATGCACAAAGTAGGAGAGGAAAAGTTTATTTTAGCTCACAGTTTCAGAAGATCTCAGTCCCTTCACGGGTGGGCAGCTGGGAAATGATAGAGCGACGTGGCAGGGCTGGAGCCAAGTCCAAGGCCAGAGCTGGAGCTGCAGCATGGCAGAACTGAGACAGGACTAGGAAGAAGGGAGGAACCAGCACACACACACACACACACACACACACACACACACACACACACACCTGTAGGTCAAGCCTCAAGCATGTACCCCTTCAAAGGAGACGTAGATCTCCCCTCAGGTCAGGACACAGTAAACCCTGATCCAAACCAGCACCCCCAGGAGGGACACCTGTAGCCAGTCCTGTGGGATCTCCTTTTCCTAATGAAAGGGGTTTCCAAGTAAGACTTAGCTGCCAGAGCAGAAATGAAGGTGAGAGCCTGTTGTCAAGAGAATGATTTGTTTACCTAACAGTCACTGATAAATATCAGGGTACTGCCAGGTTCTGGTTTCTGGACTCTAGCTGTGCCCACAGCAGGGAAGCTTGTGACTGCTAATAGCAGCAGGCTGAATTCAGAGTCCTAATGCTGCTCTCGGTGGTCTCTCATTCATTTTTACTCAGTACATAAATACACTTGGTTCCCATTTGTCTTCTAATGGGTATTATTAATAATTTTTAAGTATACCACTGAGAGTATATTGTTTTGTGACTCTATAGTAGGTATTGTGAAATTGCCATAATCATTTCTATTATCAGTTATTTATAAAATTAAATGCACTAGAATTTAGATAACAGAATTAAAAAACTAGCTAGCAAAAATAAACACATATGTCCAGAAACAAAAATCTGAATCGGGTATAGTTTACTTACAGAGGCCAAACTGAACTCTGCCTTAGTGTGCATGAAAACGGAAACAACCTACATACCATTTCGTTTCCTTCCTCAGTGTCAAATCACTTTCTTGTTTAAATACTCTTCCAAAACATTCTAGTAGTGTACAATATGCCATTTTATGAATATAGCATAATTTTCCAAGACTTGAGGATAGTCTTTTCAGTTCCTGTACTATAACTATTGCTTCAATAAATGTGTGTGTGTTGTGCCCAGATTGTGAGACCCCAAGGAAGACCCCGGGAGCCGATACCGATGCAAGCACCTGAGAGTCTTTATTGCAAGCTCGAGCCTGGGCTCTCCCACTCCAGTGCAGTGGAGACAAAGGGAGAAGTCCCAAGTGCAGTCCTCACTCGAATTTTATAGGCAAAACCCACAAGATTGTAACAGAAACCATTCAAGTTATTTATCTCAAAACTGATTGATTTTCACACAGGAACGGCCCGGGGGAAAGTCTCTATCAGTTAAAGTTGACTGACCCTTTGTTTCACAAGAGACTGCATATCTGGTGATGTTTTCCAGAACCCAAGGACCCGGGTTTGGCCTTGAGCGACATACCTTTTCCCAATTCATAATTGTTAAACAGCTACCTAGCTTCCGGGAAACTGAAACCCAGACCTTTCCAGGAACCTGGGACTTTAGGCCTGCCACTTGACAGAGGAGTTTAAGGCCTGTCGTGGAGTCTCCCTGGCTTGGGTCTTTCATGTGCACAACATTAACTGTTATCATAAAAATTTACCTTTTTCTCTATCTACAGAGCATATTTGTCTTACAGTGTAGGAAATGTGATTTTATTCTTGGAAGATCAAAGCTGAGTCACCTCATGTTAACTTACTGTTACAGTTTGAAAAACTCAGTGCCAAGTATGAAAAGATCTTATTAGCATAAGGATGGAAATGGAAACAAGTGATTAAGTCCTCTAAGAATTTAACCTGATTCCAAGGACTATTTCCAAGGCCTTCTCTACCAACCCGCTTTTAGGAATTCTCATCTAGAGATAAGATCTTTCTCTTTCTCTTTGTAAGAATGCTGGCAGGGGATAAAGGAGTTAAGGAAATGGGCAGGTTAAGAGAATGAAAAATAAACACATCTAGGACAAGGGGCAGCTGGAAATTTCAGTTTGGAAATAAGACCAAGTCATAACTGTAGATTTTTTTTTCTAAATGTCTTAGAGTCACCAGTGTAATTTTGCTAATTATATTCAAATTATGTTGTTTTTTCTTTTAGATAAATGATCTGCTTAAGGTGTTTGGGTGGTAATCTGCCACTCCCTAGCTCTGCGAACGATTTCAGTCAACTGTTCTTTTCTATGATATCTTTTATAACCTATGTAATCAAAGTCTTTTATAAATTTGGTTTCAATGCTATTTTTTGCTGTGATAATTAAGTTAAAATTCATAAAGTAGGGTATTGATGCTAAGAATTTTTATGACTATAGATCATATATGCTAACCTCTCCTAGGACATTGTAAGTTGGAAATACTGTGCTCATTCCTGTTTTCAGGGTTTATCTCTGTGACAGAAAAAAATGTGTAAAATCAAGTTACAGTTTCTTCACCTCTTACAGATTTATGAGCAGAGTAGTTAAGTATAAAGCTCCCTGTTAATTTAATGAAGGTGTTATTAATTTTAGTGTGTTCATTTAATATGTAGTATAAAATATTTGGAAGTATTTATAAACAGGCCAAATTTCACGCCAGAAATGCTTTTCAGATAAAAATAGTCTGCCGATCCTCCAGTGTGGTAGATTAGAATCCCATGCACTGACTTCTGTATAAAAAGATTAAGTATTTTTAAAAACTCATGCCAGTTAGTGAAGATCTTGGTTGTTTGGGGGAATAACTGACCAGGAAGTTTATTAGAAAAATGGAGATCTAAAATGGTTTAACATAACAGATTTTCTTAGGAGGATTTTCTTAGCATATGGTCTCAGGGTACATCCATTTTTGTACAAATGGCTCAAATTTATTCTTTTTTGTGCAGAGCACTACTCCTGCGTATGAATCAGACAGACACTGAACATGGCATGCCCCATGGTTTCGATAGGAGAAGCCCAAAATACAAACAGTTCAAAGAGCAGAGTAGAAGAGAAGTGACAGGAAACACTGGCGACTCTGGAGATGGGGAGGAGGTGGGGGGGCTGATTAAAAGATGTGAGAGCGAGACTGAGCAGTTTGTGTGCGCGCGCGTATCTATACACGCATATGTGTATCTGTTCTCTAAGATGAATGTACTTAATATGTGTTGGAAATGTATACTAATAAAAAAAAACAGCTATGGCAGGAAAACCAGACACGCTCTGGCCATCCAATCAAAAGCACGCGTCCTCACGTGTCCATGTTGCTTCCACCGAGGCCAGGCTGAAGATCCTGAGGGACCACTTCACCTACTCGCTGTATGTGAACGTCTGCCGCTCGCTCTTCGAGAAGGACAAGCTGCTTTTTTCCTTCTGCCTGACCGTGAATCTACTTATCCACGAGAACGTGGTCAGTAGGCTTTCATTTGCAAGAACTGAAGCACTGTGATATTAACGGCAGTTTATTAATTTACTAATTTGTGTGGGATTTTTTAAAAGGTTGTGAACAGTTAAACTATGGCACCAATTATTATTCAGTGACGGAAAGACATGCCAACAAGCCTAAATTTCAGAGAAGTGAAATGTCAAGCATACTTTATTTTGTTACCAACACTTGAAATTTTGTTTTAAGGGAAAACTATTTTTATCACAGTGTTAACAATGCACATGGATTTATTGAATATATATTTTCACCAAGTAATAAAAATGGAATTGTTTTTCAGAAAGTGTGCAAGTTAGTCAAATCTAACCAATTGGGCTTAAAAATATTTTCCTACATTTTTGCTAGCCTTTGAATTTATTCATTTAACATACACAAGTACTTTAAGAATGGAGGAGAAAGATTACATAAAGTCACTATTTTTTACACTCATGTGTTTAAGATTATTGATTCCATATGCCAGTGTATTCTAAAAGAATAAAGGCTTTCTTTGCATCTCTTGCACAAGTTTCTTAGTAACTCATGGTTTTTTTGGCAAATAATCGAAAACATGGCAGAACATTGGCTTTCTGTGTTTCTACAATTTCTAAAGCTGATGGAACTATGAGCATAAATTTTAAAGAGCATATATTCAAATAAAATATATTCAAGATTTTTTATGTTTAAACTAGTAACTCAAATAGAATAATCAAAAAGTCATTTAAATTGTAGCTTTTATGAAAAGTAGTTATAGTGGATACTTTGGGTGCTGATGGCTCAATCCTGAGCTGCATCAGCCACAGAAGGTTGTAGGGACTGTATCTGACTCTTCCAGACATTCAGCTGACTCTTAGAATGGTTGTACGCGAACTAGCCTGCGACTCGTTCATTCCTGACTCTTCTGCTACTTTGTTTTCCGAAGGTGAATCAAGCGGAGTGGAGATTCCTGCTGACTGGTGGCATCGGGCTGGATAACCCTTATGCCAACCCTTGCACGTGGCTTCCCCAAAAATCCTGGGATGAGATATGTCGATTAGATGAGTTGCCCGCCTTCAGGACAATTCGTAAGGAGTTCATGCGCTTAAAGGACGGATGGAAAAAAGTGTATGATAGTTTGGTACGTCTTAACTCTCTTGCTTACGCCAAAGTTTTGAAACGCAGAAAATAATGTCAGTCTGTCACAGCGTATTAACAAAATTTAAGTGAACTTTAAGCAGCTGGTCAGATGTCACAATACAAGTTTTTGTTTCTCTTATCCCTGCTTTCCATGTTAGTGGTTGTGTCCCTTACATGGACATGGGAACTCAAACCCACACTGCCCACCGTGGAATTCACTGACTCCTACCACCAAAATAAATGTTCAGAACAAGTAAATCAAAAGCACAGAAAAGATTACTAGAAACTTAAGTACATATTCACAGAGTTCGGATCCTCACGAGACAGATGAAGAGGTTCACCTCGTAGTCGGGGCTGCGCATACTTAAGGGGGGTTGGACATGGTCAGCTGTGGGACGATAACAGAAGATCCCGTTGGTAGATGAGAGGTCATCCCGGGGAAGGACGATGGCCCTTTGACAGGGGTCACCCACCGCAGGTGGTAAGAGCGGGAGGATTTGGGGCGCCTCTAAGGATACTTCTGTGTGTGGACTTGCCCCGTTTGGTGGACCGTGTTAAAAGTGTACACCATTTATTGAGTTGGAAGCTGAGCTATGTTTTTCCTTAACAGGGTAGCTTCCTGACAGGGTGGTAGCAGGAAGTGCGCTGTGTAGTGGGACCCGTGTTCATTGTCTCCAAGGCCCTTAGGGAGCCTTTGTTTTTGTTTTTGTTTTGTTTTGTTTTAACTGGGCCTCTGCCCTAAAGCTGCAACCTTTATCAGCAATATAATTTTTTAAAAAAAAAAATTTTGTCTTCCTTTTACTTCTCTTTATTCCTATCCTTCCTCAGTTCTGTATAAACTTCCAGTCAAACTCCTTGACCTGTATACAGATGCCAGGTCTTCAGAGTCCTTGGAAATATTCTTGCCAGATTCCCAGGACAAATCTTTATCATTATCAATTTAGATTTTGGCAACCACAAGAACAGATGAGTTAAAATTTTTATGAAACAGCTGTTTAGATTTTTTTGCATGCAGGATGCAAGCAAATACTTCTTTTTCATTTGAGGAAAAGAAAGCTAGTCGCTTAACTCAATTTTCCTAAGCACTTTCCTTGCTAACCGTTACAGTTGACACATGCCGGGGTACCGCCCCCTCTGGGCTGTGGAGCCCAGCTGCCCTCTTCCCATTTCTCTTCAGCAGGAGGACTAATCTTTTTCTACTCCCAGCCAGTTTCTTTCTGGTCCCCCCTTTCCTACTCTTTTGATCTGCTGATTTCCTTGATGATCCCTTGGTGCAGAGCTCTCTCCAGGGACAGCTGGAGGAGAGCAGGCTATGTCGGCGGGCAGTGCTTTCCGTTGGGTTCTCCTGTGGTCTAGATGGTTGGTTATTATACACCACAGTGAGATCACGTCCATTCCTGACATCACGTCCTTGCTCGTAGTTAATGTCTTTTGGGTTGCTCCTTGTTAGGAAGGAACATGTTTTCGAGAGCAAGTGTGCTACTGTCGGTGCTTCTTTTCCTATTTCAAATAGACATTTTTTATTCACTGTGCTGAAGCATGGAGATTTCTGACATGAGTGGAAAAATCTCTGACATTTCCAAAGTGGACATGTTGATATTAATCTGCTTAGCTTGTGCCCTCATTTTGGTTTCTTTAGGAAATTTTAAATTTTCTTATGTTTGCTTATTTTATAACATAGTATTTCCCATTTATTATTCCCGTAACTATGATTTTACTTGTGTATCTTTGAGGTACGTGGTAATTAGATTCATCGTGGTGATCAGTACCAAGCATGCCGCACCCCGACTGCTCTGGCTTCCCGCTTCCGTCCTTCCCTTCCTGTTCCCTCACCCCCAAGTCCCTTCCTGTCTTTGTGACATCTCCTTTTCTGTCACCTTGCCTTCCTTTTAAGGGTGAAATTTGCACACACATTCTGGATTGCATTTAGTTATATATGTCATCTCTACATAACTGCAGCCGTCTGCATCTCAGAATATACTGTCCTTCTCAGACGTAATCCCTCACACTGAGCTGTATGCGCTGTGATTTTAGGAGCCGCACCATGAGGCCTTCCCTGAAGAGTGGGAAAATAAAGCAAATGAATTTCAAAGAATGTTGATCATCCGTTGCTTGAGGCCAGACAAGGTAAGTGTGGGCTCTGAAAGCCGCTTCCTGATTCCTGCCTCCCTCTCTGCTCCATGCAGTCCAGCAGGTCAGCCTGGCAGACATGGGCGGTCTACAGGAGACGGTACCACCTGCCTCTACTTTGACCCTGACATAGAGAGGCGATATCTGTCTGTCTGTCTGTCTGTCTGTCTATCTATCCATTAGGGTATATTTTTAGTTTTGTTGTTTCTTTTTCTTTCTTTCTTTCTTTCTTTTTCTTTTTTTTTTTTTTTTTTTTTTTTTTTTTTTTTTTTTTTTTTTTTTTTTTTTTTTTTTTTTTTTTTTTTTTTTTTTTTTTTTGAGACAGGGTCTCACTCTGTAGTCCAAGCCGGTCCTGAACTCACTGTGTAGCCCAGGCTGGCCTCGGACTCCCCAGCTTACGTTGTGCTAGAGAATAAAATTCAGGGTCTTGTGCTTGCTAGGCAAGTGCTTTAACCACAGAGCTACACCCCTAGCCCTAGTTCTATGTTATGACTCCTTTTTACAATTTATGGCTCCATACCTCAGTGTCTACTCCCTTTACAGGCTGTAGTTTTACTTTTAATCTTATTACTTAGGTGAAATGAGTCAATGCCGCTAACATCAAGTTGCGACCCTAGACTTCCTGAAGTCCTCAAGTGCTGTCCTCTTACTCTTTTGAAAGCAAATAGAATATTGTCTTCAACACATTCATCATTGTTGACAACAAAGGAAAATGCCCATAGTTACCTTTCACTTCTTTAAATAATATGTACTAAACAAGTTAATAGATATGTCATGTCAGCAAATTTCAATACTTGTTGACATTCTCTTTTATGTTATAATCTATATAAAATAAGTTCACCTAGGTATATTGGCCCTTATCCCCAGAGGGAGCTGAATAACATAAAATGTAGATAACTTGGGGGAAATATCCTTGTGGACATTGATGTTGTTATGTCAGCTTTGTTGGATTAAGAAACTCCTATGCCTGGGGCTGTAGTCTGGTGGAATTGTGCTTGCCTAGCAAGTGTGAGGCCCTGGGTTTGATCTCCAGCACTGAAAGAAAGAAGAGAAAAGGAAAGAAAGAAAGGAAGGAAGGAAGGAAGGAAGGAAGGAAGGAAGGAAGAAAAAGGAAGAAAGAGAGAGAAAGCCAGCCAGCCAGCCCTGATAGATTGCTAGGGCACGCCTTTTACCTTCTGCCGTGGTCTTCTTGCTTTGGAGCCAGCCAACCATAGACTGAGTCCCCATCCTCTTCTGTAAGAAATGTCACAGGGATGGAACTCTGACCCTGTAACCTCAGATTAATCCTGGAAATTTGCAGTCGATGGACAAGCGGATAGAGGAGACCATACAGGTCTTTCCTGCCTTTGGGAGGGGGTGGCCCAAAATTGTCAGTCACTTTGGTTCCTGATGATTTCATTTTGCAAACATAAAGCTGACACAGGGGATCGCTGGCGCTGACCCATTTCCACACCTGGCAAACAGCCAGCCGTCTGGGTGCCCTCAGGAGTTAGCAGTTCTGGCTCAGAAGCCAGTAACTTCTGTTCACTTTTCACATTCAGAGGAAGCTGTGAGCCAGCTCCGGTGGCATGGGTCCGGGATCTCCGCACTCTGGTTTGCTGAAAGAGCAGTATGGCACGTTTCCAAGTCCAAACCCTAGTGACATGGGTGGCGGTGTAGCTCAGGGTGGAGGCTCCGGGGTCCATCCCTGGTGCTGCACGTTCACACCGTACGCAACAGTTTGTC
Source organism: Ctenodactylus gundi (assembly GCA_004027205.1). Taxonomy (NCBI): domain Eukaryota; kingdom Metazoa; phylum Chordata; class Mammalia; order Rodentia; family Ctenodactylidae; genus Ctenodactylus; species Ctenodactylus gundi. The sequence continues at coordinate 453,067 of PVKB01000737.1, read as the reverse complement.
TCCACTACCTCTCCGGTCCTGCGGGCCGACCCGTGCCAGCCATGTGAGCGCAGCCCCGGAGGACCCCCCCGTGGAAGCAGGCTGTCCCTCTCAGCCGTTCGTTTTGCCTGTAAAACTGTAACAAGGTGAAGATGCTGGCAGGGACAATGGAGCGGTTACGGAGAAAGTGTTCTGCTTTGTTAAAATTTTTTTCATCTAATGAGAAAGAGATCAGCTGTGGGAAAGGACTGAGAAGGAAGTGGCAAGGGCAGGCTGCTCTGTGGCCGCAGGCGTCCAGCAAGATGCGTGACGCGTGCAGCTTCCAAAGGTCGGGCTGAGACATGGTCCACCTGCCAAGGCAGCGTCACGGACAGCAGCGTCTCCCATTCTCTGACCAGTTTTCTTTGGCTCCCAATGTCTAATTCAAATCCCCCACCTAAAGGGACCGTCCTAAGTGAGCCTCTCATCCACTGGTCAGGAGTAGATGTTGACTGTGCGTGAACAATAGGTGTGCGTTCACTCATCACACCTGTTTCATAGTTGAGTGAATCTAAGAAAATACTGACATCTTACATGTCTAATTTAAGCCCAGCTGTTCCTCTGCTGGGTCTGTGATCCCTACCCTAAAGCTGTCAGCCATAAGCATGTGCGTGTACACACACACACACACACACACACACACACACACACACACACACAAAGACTGACTTTCTAAAGGCACTGCAAGGCTCTGCTCAGAAGCCTTGTGTAAACAGATGGTCCAGAGAACACATAACTAAAGTTTGGAAAGACTTGTACCTTTTTCAACGAGAGACTTTTTTTTTCAGTTCTGGGGATCAAGCCCAGGGGTGCTCAGCCCTTTTTTATTTTTATTTTAAGACTGGGTCTTTCCAAGTTGCCTAGGTGGAACTCAAGCTTGCGATTTTCCTGTCTCAGCCTCCCTCAGTGGTGGGATTACAGATGTGTATGTACACCGCCATGCCCGGCTCAGACTGTCTTTCTGAGCTACCTCGCACCTGCAAATTGTTCCTTGCTGTTTGCTCCAAACTGAGGAAAGTCCCAGTGTGTCGGATTTCCTGCCCCATTGTGGAGCAGCATGTATGGGGTGCTGCATCGCATCCCTGCTTGGAGCACATACTCAGCTTTTCAAGGACACAACCGCAGTCCTTACAAGGTCATGCAGGAGATGTCTGTGGGCTCCCATGTCCATCAATAAACAAATGTTCTGGCTCCTTCCCTAAATGTGGCAGAAATCTGAAGCATATTGTTTATTCTTTCACTCAGAATAAAACCTATGTGTTTTGTTTTGCTAGAGAAAGGTTCATTGACATCACTGTTTATACCTGTATTAAAAAAAGAGTGTCTCAAGGTGAACATCACGCATAAATTGGAGAATACAGCACAGTAGACAATAACGTGGGGACAGGAGGTTGCTGGGTCTCGCTGACTTTCTTCTTTCAGATCTGCGCTTCCTTCTGTGACTGTGCCTTTCCTCCTCAGAACCCAAATACTTTTGTGCAAAAAATAAGGTTTTATTGGAATACATAAGGAGAGAACCAACAAAATTATGAAAGAGCAGGTGGGAAAAAAAGTTTGAAGAATGAGTTTCTATAGCTGCAGGTGGAAACATTCACAGCATTTCTGTTAGAACGTCAGCACGGCACAGCGGTGCCTGTTTCTTGGGAGTGTGGCTTCTTTCTTTCGTAAAACTCCCCTTCCCCTCTTCCTCTCCTCTCAGCTGTTATTTTCTCTCCCATTTGAATCCTTTCTTGGTAGCGTGGGATGCTTTGTTCTAGTTGCATAAAGCTTTCTGCCCTTTGAGTTGTGAGCTTTTGGAAATTAATCAGTGTTAAGACATAATAATCATCCACTTAATAATCAGACAAAACCTGAAAAATTAAGGTTTCTTCTCATTGACTATGTCCCAAATATTCATTAAAAGGAAGAAAAATGTCTTCAAATCTAGTGTCACCTGCTCCTCGTGATTTATTACTTAAACATTTTAGTAATTTTTCTTCCTAAGAGGCAATGTTATATACGCCTTTCGTTCTCTCCACCATGAAAGAACACCTAAGCTGCTGGAACCATCTCGCCACTCCGCGTGTGAACTCTCCAGGTGCTAGCGGGAAGATGTCGATGGCCTCTCAGAGCTTTCCTTGTCCCTTTCCAGATCATCCCAATGCTGCAAGAATACATCACGAACAAGTTGGGACGGGCCTTTATCGAGCCACCGCCCTTCAACTTATCCCAGGCGTTTGGGGACAGTAACTGCTGTGCGCCTCTGATCTTTGTGCTGTCCCCTGGAGCAGACCCCATGGCCGCCCTCCTAAAATTTGCCGATGACCAGGTACCTTGCAACGAACGTGGTTATCTGATAATTAGAATTAGTTTGTAAAAACCAGTATGTGCTTATAGCTGAAATCTTTTCATTTCTTTCTTTCAACTCTTATATAAAATTTCAAACATATGTAAAAGTATAGCATATAGTACAATGGAGTCCCACGTCACAGTTCCCCACCCAGCCTACCTGGTTTCTCCCACCCCCAGAGGGCCACAGAAGCCAATGCCAGCAGCAGTCCTCTGTGCATTCTTGGGTGCCTTTCTCTAAAAGGTAGATATCCTTTAAGCTACGAAACCACAGTAACAGATCATACCTGGAACCAATCAGAAAGACATTTTTCTTTTAAACTCTGTGACATCTAAGGACACAATCCCTGAATTTCATGGGCACCAGGAGGAAGGGTGTGCCTAAGAGGAAACCCAAGCTTCTCCCAATGTCATTGCTGTACAATTTCAAAAGAAATGTCAAAGAGATGACCACATTAAAGCCACTCTAGGCCCCTTTGTGAGGAGCCAGGGAAGAGTGCTGACATCACGGGTCCCATGGCAACCCATAACACTTTCTCTAACAACTGTATCCTTCTCTTAATGTTGTCCTCCTGGAAGCAGTTGACCCAAATCTTAAGGGGGAAGAGAAAGGCAGAGGAGTTCCAGAGACCGACAGAGTTCCAAGGAAATACCTAATGGCAGCACTGACATTAAAAATACCTCTCTGGTCTCGCAGAATGGCTCAGCAGTTAAAGCACTAAGTACCCGAGTTCGATTCCCCAGCACCACATAAACTGGGAATGGTGGCACACGCCTGTAATCCCAGAACTTGGAAGGCTGAGACAAGAAGACTGCTGTGAGTCCAAGGCCAGCCTAGATTCCGTAGTGAATTCAGGACCACTCTGGGCTACAGAGCGAGACCCTGTCTCAAAATTTAAAAAAAAAAAAAAAAAAAAAAAAAGCTTCTTTTCCAAATTAGAAAGCCTGAATTTGGAGCTGGCCTATAATCCTAACACTTGGAAGGCCAAGGCAGGAAGATCACAAGTTTGAGCCCAGCCTGGACAACCCTGCAACTTAGTGAGTCCCTGCCTCAAAATCAAAAATAATAATGGACTGGAGATATAATTTAGAGTGAAGGTCCTGGCCTGGATCCCCAGTATCTGAAATAAAATAAATAAGTACCAAATAAAACCAGAATTTGGACTTGAGGGGCATTGGCTTTCATTTTGGGGGCATAGAGAACCCTGTGACATCATTTGGACCTGGGTGTGTATAAATTTGTATAAGTTCCAGTCAGGACAGTGACCCTGAGGGAACCTTCTGTGGCCCTGACCCCCTTCCAAGTCTTTAAAGAGGACCTTCTTTCGCTTTCCAGAACAATTCATTCATTGTCACTTCGCCAGATTAGAATTTGTTTTACTAATTACATTTCTAGATTTTAATAATTATCTAAATTATTTCAGTATAAATGTTCTTATATCATAAAAGAAAATAATGACAGGTAACTGGACATTTCTGAGTTGATTTTTTTTCTCCTTTTGCCCTGATCAGAATTGCTATGTGTGGTGATACTGGCCTCCCTCTATTGAGATCCCTAAAATCAGCACCAGCCCTTTTTTTTGAGTGAATAGTTTGCCAGACCTTGTTGTACTATTTTCTCTTAATTTTGCCAAATCTTCCGAGGTAAATTATGGCATCTCCCTCTCACAGTCAGGGATACTAAGAGCTTACAGGTTAAAGTTCTGTCCCCTAGGCTGCTTCGTTCTTTCATGATCTCCCATAGGTGCAGTTCATTTGTCTTAGAGGATCACTTGTAACATAGCACTGCTTGTTAAGAGTGCCAGGACATGGCTGTCACGAATAGAGACGAGTCTGAGATGTGTGAGGGGCCTGAGAAAGCAGGGACTTTGTGGGCTACCGTAAGGTCTGTGAGTACGAGGGGAAGCTGTGGGAGGACTCAAGTGACGGAGTCCTGGGATCTAACCTGTAGTTTGTAAAGCTATCCTGAGCAGAATAGGTTTTCCTGCGGGAGAATGGAAGCAGGCTTCTGGTTAGAGTGGAAGAGAAGATGGTAGAGCCTCATGGGTCACGATGGAGGTGGCTCGAGGTACCATTCTGTGTGGCACAGCAGTCTCCAGATCAGCATGGCTTTGATCACCCTTTGAGCTCTTCTGGTTCCTCCTTTTACGGCTTTCACATTGGACAAGGTGATGGTTTCCCAGACACCGTGCAGGGCCTGCTGCCAGCGTTGCCATCACCTGCCATCCCAACTTCTTCCGGAAACAGCTGGCTCCAGGGTGGGCAACAGGAGAGGACCCGAGATCGTCCTGTTCCTCTGCCATCATCACTTGAAGTCTCTTCCAAGCAAAGAAGAGATCTGGAAGCAATGGACATGGACTAAATTCCAGGGAAATAGTCCCACAATATTCTCTAAAGAAAAATTTCAATGGGAATTAGTGATTAATTTTTTTGTTCTCTTAGTTTTGTACAGAAGTCAAATTAATTGCAACACATTTATTCCAATACATTAAAGACCTAGGACAAGCTAGTGGCCTGTTCATTGTTCTCTTTTCCTCCTTGGGTTTTAGGAGTTGCTGCAAGATTGCTCATTCCTTTCTTTTCCTCCCAATGTTAAGAGTTTTCTTAATTTTCTTCCATCTCTTATATCAACAACAAAAACCCTACAAATTTTCCACTTATTACACTCATTGTTTTCTACATAATTGACTTGTTTTTTGTGTAACTGTTCATTAATTTAGTGTTTTAGGACAGTGTATGGTTGAGCCTTTGTTGAATGCTATATAAATAAACTTTAAATAGACTTATGATAACTTGTATAATACAATGTGATGTTAGATAACACCTTTACTTTTCTGCTATGCAGGGTTACGGGGGATCAAGACTTAGCTCGTTGTCTCTTGGTCAAGGCCAAGGGCCCATTGCTATGAAGATGTTGGAAAAAGCAGTCAAGGACGGGACATGGGTTGTTCTTCAGAACTGTCACCTTGCCACCTCCTGGATGCCAACCCTGGAGAAAGTTTGTGAGGTAAAATGCAAGACAACAGTGTCAGCTTATGTTTCCTCCATCTGATCAGTGATACATATAACGTACTTTGAAGGGTGGTGGGCTAGGCATGGCTCGATCACAGGAGAGACCCCTGTGCCTGGAGGAACAGGGGAGGCTACCATCAGGCCCTGGCAGGCCCCCTCGACAGAGACAAGGGCTCACCCACAAGGGAGATGGAAATCTTCTCAACCCAGTAGAAAGGGCTCTGAAACGGGAGTAAATCCCAGGGGAGACAGAACCCAATTTCATTGTTGCAACTGTGGACCTAAGAGGAGGCTGTTCAAGGTGAACTTGGGGCGGCCCCTCGGAGCTGAAAGGCTTCTGAGAATAGCCTTTCTTTAAAGTCACTTATCACCCTTCGGTTTCACTCTGGAGCCAAGAGGTGCTCTCCCCCCACCCCTGCCCCACAGCGGGTCTTGGTTCTTCCCCACATTGGTGGGCAGAACTTCCCGGAAGAAGCCCCCAGGTAGCTCAGTGCAGTAAACAGGCATCCTGAGCCTTGATTTCAGCAAATACAGGGGATGTGCCCACTGGAAATGCCCACGATCCCATCCCCCGTCTGTCTCCCTGCTTAGATTCCCTTCAGTAGCCAACATCATAGAACGGGTTACTGTCCAGCCATCCAGGGACACCTGGGGACGGGCGGGTTTTTGGCTTTTCATCCCTCCTTCCTCTCACCTGTGTCTCCAGCTAGAATGTAAGTGTTGAGAAGACGCGGCCTTTGGCTTGTTTTCTCCTTCATCTCTAGCACTTTGAGTAGTGCTTGTCCTGTAGGAGATAATTGACCAAGTCTTGTGGAATTAGAGAAATGAATATTCCGTCCCCATGTGAGGCCTTTCAGTGGCCTCGTGCTGCCTCGGAGGGAAGGCTCTGAGCCCATGTGACTTAGCACACCCTCCCTGCCCGGGCCTTCGCCTGCTCTCAGGTGTCACGTCTGGCCACTTCCCATGCTGACTTCTCTGCTCCAGCCACTGGGACTGTTGTCACTTTTTGTCCTAGGCCACTTTTCTAAGAACACATAGACCATCATGTGTCTTGCCAACATTGGCTTATACGTGAGACCTGAGATTCCAAGGCACAATTAGAATAGATGGTGAAATATTTAAAGGAAAAGTATTTATTACGTAATTTCTGGAGCAAAATCAAGAAGAAATGAAAGAAAAAAAAGAGGTAGATGTGGCGAAGGAGCCTGGAGGACAGGGAGGGACGGGGCAAGATGCTGACTAAGACCTGATATGTCTATACACCAGTTCCCAGAGTGGAATATAACTCTTGTGTATCCCAAACATATGCCAGCAATAATTGTAGGGAAATATTTACTGCAGTAATTGAGGCTTTGCCGTCATGTCCCCTCAGGGCGCTTACTCTCCGTTGCTCTTGGTGCTTTCTGAGGCGGTTTTGGAAGTCCTCTTCTGTGAGTGTTTGCATGTGGTCTGAATGAACGCTCAGTGACTGCTGCAGCTGAGTGACCTCGCACCGAAAGGCAGGCTCACACCAACACTACAGCACGCCCTTGTCCTCCTTATGCACCGTATGGCTCTTCTGCGTGGAAGCGTGATGTTTTCGATCTATGCAGGACATTGAGGCCACCATGACAGTACAACTAAAGACACTCCGGAGGGAGGACTTCAAGAAGTCTTTCAGAAAGTGGCAAGAACAGTGGTGGAGTGTGTTCAGAGTGAGGGGACTCGTGGTGGTGTATCTTTTACTGTCACATTTTAGTTGAAATACTCTCTGTATTTCAGATCATATCATATACGTGTCGTGACTGTCTCCTAGTGCCTTCCCCATGACCTGTTGAATTATAACATGCACACCCAGAGTTGTGTAAGGCAGAAGCTTTCCCTGCGGTGCTGAACTTGACACAAAGTCCCATTAGCCACTTACTTAAGTCATTAAGCAACATAGACACCCATGTGTCCTTAATCCATCCCACTCCTTCACCAACCAAGGGCTGAAGAGTGCTGAGCAGGGAACACAGATACCACTGACACGATCTATTGAGGGACAGAATGGTAGGAAGAGGGTGACAGCCCAAGGCTGTGGCTCCTGGGCCCTGTGTGACAGGCTGGCTCAGGGTTCTGCTACCTTCTGTAGTTTGGACCTGGCCCTGTGCCCCACCAAGCAAGTGGAGCTAGGGGTGGTAAGAGCGATGCCCCGGGACATACCCATTCTTCTTACCCATCAAAATAGTCCTTGTTTCTTAGTCTCTGCTTGGCTAAGTATTGACTTATCTAAGTGCCTTGCTGATTCTCACAACCTGCTATGGCAAGAAGAAGAAATGAGTCTGAACCCAGCTCTGGACAGGGAATTATTTCTGTAAATATTTCAGCAACGTCAGGGCAGATGTGAGAATTTGGGGAATGCCTTCGTCTGCAGCTTGGCGACCTCTGAGAGGGCTCGCACCTCTGCCAGCTTTCTGGTCATAGGAGTGAATTCCTGCAAATTCCTTCAAGGGGACTGGCAATGTCCGGGCCTACTCAGTGAAGCAGAAACAGAGTCAGTTTCAACAGTCGCATCTCTTTTGTGTAGGAATGCCCCTCCTCCTTCTAGCCCATGCCTTGCACACGTGATCTTTTCCCTGGGCTTCATGTACTCTTTTGTATCTCGTGTCCTTTCTTACAGGAGTTGAGCCCGGAATCAACCCATCCCGACTTCCGGATCTGGCTGACCAGTTACCCGTCCCCGAATTTCCCTGTGTCTGTGCTGCAGAACGGAGTGAAAATGACCAACGAGGCGCCCAAGGGCTTGCGGGCTAATATCGTGCGCTCCTACCTCATGGACCCGATCTCTGACCCCGAGTTCTTCAGCAGCTGCAGAAAGCCTGTTAGTAATGGCCGGTCTTGTTACCTCAGCCCTGTGTAATGATTCCGAGGCCCGATGACCCGGGGAGGCAGGCTGCACGCTCCGTGGGCCCCTGCGTTGCAGTGCGGTTGGTGTTGATTACTGATTATGGACTGTCCTGAAGTCAGTTTTATGATGTTTTATTTTAATTTCACCACTGGCCTCCGTCCTGCCCAGCTGCGAGCGTGCGGGGCGCCATGAATAATGCAGCTTTCCGTTTGGGAAGTGAGCTGTGAGCCAGCCCCAGCGCAGGCCTGCAGCTTGGAGAACCCCGTTTCAGGATATTAACCGAGCCCTCTGCTATTTCGAGTCCCATGTCTAAATTAAAACATAGAAATATTTCCTCCACATAGCTGTAATGAGAGCCAAAATGATTCTCCTCCTTGACGAATGGGGCTCGGAAGGATCTTTTCTAGCATCACCCCGCAAGCCGTGGGGGGACCCCTGCTGCTTCCCTGATTAGAATTCCGCGTGAATGTCCGTGACCTAAAATTGTTTCACAGTGTTTTATAATAATTAAACATGGAGGAGTTGCTTTTTAAGAGGGGTCATGAACCTTAGCTAGTTTTGCCATTAAAAAGCTCCCACTCTTGATGTCTGAATTTGGTCCAGGTGCACATCAAAACAAAGCATTAAAAATGAAGAAGGACTTTCATTAAACGAAAAAGCCTGGGCACTGAAAAAAAAAAAGTACCTGATTTAAGTCGCTGTCATTGTCCCATCCTGAGCTTCCAGGACCTGCCATCTCTAAGGCCCTTCCTCCCACAGAGCGGTTGGGTTACTTGTGGGCCAGATGGGTGAGACAGACTGCCACCGCCCTTGCTTCTCTATCCAAAGGCTCCTCCTGCAGTAGTCACAGATCGTTAGAGGCCCCGGCATTTATGAAGCACTGTCCCAACCCAATCCAAAATCTCACTAGATGCCCAGGCAACTTTTTGTTTGGTAATAATTTTAAACTCACAGACACGTTGCAAGTTTAAAGATAGGAACACACCTATATCTTTTATCCATGTTCACCTCCTGCTGATACTATTGGTTTATTATCCCATTTATTATGCCGTTGTTTGTCCTTCGTGATCTCTCTCTCCTCATCATCGGCCTTTCTCAATGGCCCGTCAGTGCCCACGGAGGATCTGTTTGAGTCCAGGACCCCTTTTGGGTAACAGAAGTTGCGGATGCCCAGGTTCCTTTTACAAAATTGCATGGTAATTGTAAAGTGCATATTTCTTCCTACATATTTTAATTAATATCTAGATTACTTACTTTACAGTCTTACTATAAATTCTGATAGTTTGTCATCTTGTTTAGGGAACAATGACAAAAAAAATGTCTGACACAGTTTTTAAATAATATATCCCCTGGTAAATTTAAATCCCAAAGACAGCCTTGGTTAAGGAATCAGGAAATGTCATGTGACATATTAGCCATTACTCCACCTTCTGGTCAAGGTGCCAGCCTCAGCCCCCCAGCACCTCACCCGGGCCTCGACCTGCTCCTGCCTTCGGGGAGGAGGATGGAGCTGGCACCTTGCTTTGTCTCACCCTGTCCTTGGCCGCTGTAGACACTCACGTTCAGTTTGGAGTGCCCATGGGCTGAGGCGGGAAAGAGCGGGAATCCCTGTTGTGGGTGGGCAGCACTTGGAACTCCCTGGACAAGGCAGAGGCTTGAAGTTGATGCCTTCAAACTTTTTCTTTATTTGTGTATATTTGCAGTACATGCTTATTTGTGTATTGAGTGCATACAGTTTGGGGAATTAGTATACATACATACGTACATATATATGCAATGCAGTGCATGCATCACATTTTGATTTTTTTAATTTCCCCGTTCTTTCCCCCTCCCTATTTCTTCTTTCTTTTTTTCATTCTGCTCTTAGTCATTTACATGTTGGGTCTCTCATATACATGAGACCAGGTGAGACGTAACCTTCTGAGTCCGGCTTATTTGCCGAGCGTCGTGGTCTTGGGGTGTCAGCATGTTCTTCCAGATACTTCCCAGGTGTCTTTATCGCAGAATAATGCTCCATTGCATCTGTGTAGCACGTGGTCTGTACCCATGCACCCGTTCATGGGCATACAGGCTGTTTCAGGGTTGGCTGTTAACGTGTTGTGCTGCTGTACACGTGGTGTGCATGTTTCTCTGTAATACGATATCTTTAGCTCTTTTGGGGAGATGCCCAGAAGAGGTATGGCTGTATTAGGTGGGATTTCTTTCTTATGGGTTCTTCCCTGTGTGACTATTAATCTTAGTATGTCAACTTCATTAGATTAGAAACATATTCAAGTGACAGCAGGTCACCACGTCGAGGATTCCCGCTGGGCTGGCCACCATCAAGGTGGTACAGTGATTTGGCATCTTTTCACGGTGGTCTGGAGCCACACATTAGAATTCATAATTCTTGCCTGTTTTGTTTCCACGGCAGCCCTCAAACTCCTGTAAGATGGCAGCAAGAGATGAGCTTGCTCTGGTTCCTGAAACCCTGGCATGCCCAGCCGAGGGCCAGCTGGCCGTGTGTGGAAAGCATGCCACTGCCTGAAAAGTTGGTAGAAACACTGTAACTCTGTTTTGATGCTTTGGAATGGATATGTTGCTGTGCTATTTAGAAGCAAAGGAGTTTAATCACTTTAAAATATAGTCAGCCTAATGTAACGCTGGTGGGACAAATAATGCGCCGCCTGATTTCTTCTCGTTACAGGAGGAATTCAAGAAATTGCTGTATGGCCTTTGCTTCTTTCACGCTTTGGTCCAGGAGAGACGGAAGTTTGGGCCCTTGGGGTGGAATATTCCTTACGAGTTCAATGAGACAGACCTGAGGATCAGCGTGCAGCAGCTCCACATGTTCCTGAACCAGTACGAGGTGCGGGCACCGCTCGGCACGGCCGCTGCCTGGACAGGGCCGCACAGTAGGCAGGGACTGCTGGCCAATTCTGCTCTTATAAAATGGACAGCAGGGCGCTTGCCACCAGTGGGTTCAGCGGGACTTCACCGTAACAGGATGTTGCCACTGCCTTCGTAGGTGCTTAGCATTCCAGTCTCTTGGGAACCTGTATTTTATCATTCATTTTGGCCCATAAGTATCTGTGGAGATCTGAAAAGTAATCATAGTGTACTACTACTCATCTTGACAAGGATGTGAGAAGGCAGTTTTTCTTCTATTTGGGAGCATGACTTTTAGAGAAACGGCACTATACTTTTATTTCAGAGTTTGCACCATTTGTCAGGAAAACAAACTATTTAAGTCACTGGTGTGAACCTGAAGTATAGATTCTGGAAAGAAGCCGGACAGGCTAACGTCCCATCAGCCACATTGGTTCATCCCCCCAGCTCTTTTTTTTTTTCTCCTCTGACACACACACACACACACACGCACGCACGCACGCACACACATGTATGGTAGTATTCTTTACTAGTTGTCTATCAGCTGGACTTTTAGCGTGTCTGCACCTCGGAGAACTATTTGGTGAATAAATCAAGTGCCTAGAGCTATGGAGCTTTATATTTTTCTTAGAAGTGAGTTTTTAAATTTTTGGTAGAAAATTTTTTGTTTCCGTGTAGTTGGAAGTATGTAGCTAAATTATTAAATCAGTATATTACAGACATAACAGACATAGCCTTGAGCACTAGCTGACCTCCAGCTCTATATGCACCTGCCCAGGGTCTCAACCTGTCACCAAACAGACCCGGGAGGCTGTTCCAGCAGGAGCTGCCGTGTCCGTGGCCCAGCCAGTTGACTTGGCTGTGGGAGCGCATGGGGCCAACACCGGGAACAACAGACAGCGCCTTCCCCACAGACTCTCAGGAGTGTGTTGGCCAAGTTGAATCCTCTTATGGTGACCTCATGGTGACAGCACAGCGCCCCCAGACCTCTTCTGCTGCATTTGCATCTCAGCATCCTGCAGAGAGGGTGGCTGGTCCGCACATTCCTCTCGCTCATGTGCTGTTGATTTAATTGGCATACGGATCATCTTACTGCCTTTCGTTTTGATAAGACTGTCACAGGGCAAGTCCCTATGGAATGAATGGCCTCTCCGCGTTTTGGTGGCGGGGACACAATGCCTGACACCCACACCTAAGGGAGGAAAGGTTCATGTTAGCTCACAGATTCATGAGGTCTCAGTCCAGTCATGGCAGCCGGCCATAGTGGAGGGGCCTGGCGGAGGCCTACAGAGAGAGGGAAGGGCAGAGCTAGGGAGGGAGGTGCCCTTCCGGGTCACACTCGTGTGACCCACTGTTATGCTTAACATGTCAGTCAGTGTCTTGGTCACTGTTGTCGTTAGGACACGACCCTGACACCCACCACTGGGGGAAGAGAGGCTTGCTTTGGTTGACACTTCCGAGGTCTCAGTCTGTTTGTGGCCAGCTGGCGGTGGCAGCCTGGTGGATGGGTCCAGTGGAGAGCAGCTGCTCTCGGTGTCCCAGGAGGAAGGCGCGAGGGGTGGGAAGAAGCCAGGAAGGTGTGTGCCTCTGCAGGCCGCAGCCCTGCCAGCCAGACCCCATCTCTAACAACAAGGAAAGCACATACGTGAGGCTGTGGGGACTCCAGATCCACACCCTTAATAGTCAGCAAAGCGAGGTTTTTGAGGGCAGCCTTTTGGTCCAACTCATTTGTGTCTGGCACAAGGTAGGGGCTCAGATAAGGTTAGTGAAATGGTAAATGAGTTGGCAAGTAAAGGGCACAGTTCTGATCCGAGCCTCGACCTGACAGAAGCGAGATAGCACAACAGAGGGGCATCCTGCTGGTGGGGGTGGGGGGGTGCCACAGTCAGCGGCCCGTGTGCAGGGGGAAGTTATGTTGCAGCAGACTTTCCATAGGGTGTGTAACTGACGAGTAGCAGCCAGTGAGATGCCCAGTTCCGCGGCATGTCGCTGGCAGCTGGCGCCGGGTCATGGCCACTGCCCGTTGCAGGCACTGCCCTTCGATGCCCTGCGCTACATGACGGGGGAGTGCAACTACGGCGGCCGGGTGACCGACGACTGGGACCGCCGCACGCTGCGCACAGTCCTGAGCAAATTCTTCAACCCGGAATTAGTGGAAAATCCAGCCTATCAGTTTGACTCCAGTGGCATCTATTTTGTCCCTCCTTCCGGTGACGTAAGTGTGCCCTTCAGGAAGACAGGTAGAATCATGAATCATGGTCTCCAGTTTCCTGTAAGGAGAGGGGTGTCAGATCTCAGGGGCAGCCTCCTCGGTGACCTCAGGCTGGATAGTCGTGAATTCAGTCAGTCATCTGTATAAAAATCCCGGTCCCCACTTGAGAGCAGAATCCACGTGATACCGGGCATGGCGATGCACACCTGTGATCTGAGCCCTCTGTGGGGCTGAGGCAGGAGGATCCCAAGTTTGAGTACAGCCCGGGCAGCCTAGTGACTAACGGCACTGTCTCAACATAAAAAGAGAAGGACATAACGGGTGTAGTTCAGTGCTAGGGCTCTGGAGTCCATCCCTCGTCTGACAAAAGAACATACACGTGAAAGAGGCTACGGGGTATTATAAAAGTCATAGTTTATGTTTTGTCACAATTATTTACCAGCCCGTTCCGCGGAGTGATCTCACTAGAGCATCCCGTTGGTATTGGTGGCATTACCTTGTCCCTTGTACAAAGGAGGAAGCAGATTTGTTAAGGTCGAGGGACTTGCCCAGGCCGCGCAGGTAGGAATGTCAGGAGATGCCGGAAATATCTGGGAAAGCACAGGGCCACCTTCCCCTTCTCTTCCTCCAGAGCCATCTTCTGCCTTCAGATTGTCACCCAGCAGTCCAGGGACGTTTCTCTAGGGATGGCTGGGACACTCAAGTTGCCTTTGTTTGGTTCTCAGAAGTGAAGCACAGCCCGTGCCAGGCCCCCACCTACCCCGGGACTGTCACTGGCTCTGGGCAAATGCGGTGCACAGCAGGAGGCAATGTGGAAATCCTTTGTTGCAGTTACCCGACCCGAAACTGCTTGTCTAAAATCCCAACCCGGCCTAGCATCACGTTTGCCTTTGCTCTGGAGGGATGTCCATAGGTCCGTCTTAGCACTGGCCCAGGCTCCAGGGCGATGTCCCACCGCGAGGCGCCTCCGCCGGTCCCAACGTGCTGCGGGTTTCCTCTTTCCCAAGGGCAGTGCCACAGCGTCGCAGTGGCCTGGAGCCATGGCCTCCCAGCCTCCTGATGGCTTGCTCTCGTCTCTGCAGCACAAGAGCTACATGGAATACGCCAAGACGCTGCCGCTGACCCCAGCGCCGGAGATCTTCGGGATGAACGCCAATGCGGACATCACCAAGGACCAGGCGGAGACGCAGCTGCTCTTCGATAACATTCTCCTTACACAGGTGCGGGACCAGGCAGGGCCCTCAGGGACACACGGGGCCCTGTGTGCCCAGGGCACAGGCTCCCAGGTCTGTCCAGTGCAGGAAAAAAATGTACGAAGGATGGTCAGAATACACAGGGAATGTTTAATTTCTTAAAAAAAAAAAAAGTGTACCGTAGTAAAGACTCGTTGCTGTGAATCCCCCTCAGCCTGCTGCTCTGGTCACTCCGGCCGCTCTCTGGAGAGGTCTGCACATCTCCTCCCTGAGGGCCTCTATGGTGCTGTTGTGGCCACCTCGGTATCCTGAACAGATCCAAAACATTCACCTCCCATGGTCATTTTGATTTGGTGGAAAAGCCAGATGTTGCCCACTGCCAGATCTGGCAAATAAGGTGGGTGGTGTTTATGGAAGCCTGCCTGTCCGTTGGACAGCATTCACTGTGTTTTTGATCACCTCTGGGAAAGACAGCTTTCAGAACTGCCCCAGAAAGGCGAGAACGATGGAATAGTGTACTCGAAGGGTACGGGAAGTAGTTTGAGGAAGACTCATGACAATGTAGCCACTGTGTCTTTTTTATAGTAATTTTTAAAAATGTACACTTACCGTAGTTTTCTACGAGTCCTCGTACACATCTGAAACGTGGGTTTGTGGCAGGGGTGGGTGTGCTGAGGATATGCGCAGGGTCTTTGCACTGACCTCCATCCCCAGGCAGTTCTTTAGTTTTACTGAGAGACAGGGTCTCACTAAGTCACTGCATTGCCCAGCCTGACTTCAAACTTGTGAGCCTCCTGCCTCATCCTCCCAGAGTGCTGGGATGACAGGTGAGTATCATCAAGCTCATATCAAAATATGGACTTAAATGAAGTAAGTTTGTGGCCATATGGATTTTTAAAGAAGTGATCTTCTATTCTGAAACCAAGATCTTTTCTTTGAGCTTTATTCTATTCCTGGGAATCCCAGCTTGTCCCCTGATACGTGTCATAACACACCCTTTTACCTCCTTCAGAGAATCCCAGAGGGACAGTCCATCTAGAACTTCACCTGTGGTATTTTCCAGTCTCTTACTGATCTAACAGCAGCTGTTTTTAACGACTCATCTTTATTTTTTTTAAAAAAAGGCCTGAATATATTTAGTTTGTATAGAAACAGTTCCTTTCCCACCAGTATTTTATCAGATTGCATGATAGCTGAAGAATAAATTTGGAATAGCAAATACAAAATGAATAGGAAATAATAAGTGAGCTAGAGGGCTGAGCCCAGGACGGCGGCCGGTAGGAGCACAGTCTTGTTGGCAGGGAGGAGCCTGGTGTGTGTCTGCGGCCCTGGAGCTGAGCACGCGTGGGCCTGGGTGAGCACAGGCGGCTGAACGACCCTGTTAATCTCGCCCCCATGCTCTGAGAAGCGGTCTGCCCTTGTGTGGTTCTCCCTTCAGAAGATGTGCTCGTTGTTTGTGTTTCTAATTTTCAAAGGCAAAATAACTCAGATGGCAGAAGCCTCCGTAAAGCAGGAGGGTGTTCAGTCAGGCTCGTTATCCTACCTCTGAATTCTAACTCATCTGCCTGCTTTTCTAGATGCTCAGGGTGAAAGTGATCCTGGCTGGGACTTGTATCGTTCTTCCTGTGTGTTACTGTCCTGAGAGCTTCATGTGTAACAGCGTAGTACACACTGAGCCCGTCAGGTAGGACGGTTATCCGGTCCTTTTATAGCTGGAACACAGGCATGAGAACATGAAGTAGCTTCCCAGAGTTGGCGAGGACGTGAAGCCACACGGTGCAGAGTCTGGGCTCCACATTGCAGTCCTGAGTCCTGGATTCCAAACGCCGACCAACGGCCAAAGATGCTGAAAAGCCCAACACGTCGGAGGGCCGGCCCATGCTGCCATTGATGCGAGGGTTGGTGACACCCCCGCTCTACCACGGCACACTCTAATAGGCAGGGGGCGCTTTTATAAAATGGCCGTGTTGTACAGTGGCAGCTCCCAGATAGGTGATTGCCTGGATGGCATAAGACATGAGCCCAAGTAGAGGCATCGTAGGGACACGCGATGCGTGTGACACAGCCGTCCCCAGCAGGCCTCACCTTACGATGTCTTTATTTAAACCTGGTTTGTGTGCACGTCACCTGTCACATCCCACAGCGGGCTCATTCCAACAGGAAACGACCAAGTAAGCTTAAATACACAGTGTGGGGGTCTCTGAAGCCTGTGATGAACCGCCTCTTTCCACACCTGCCAACTCAGATTGGCAGGTAGCCGTGTAGTCGGGGGAAGCAGCAGTTCAGTGGGTCACACGTTAGAGAGTCTGGGGCCACAGCAGTGGGAGAAAGACTCTTGCATTACTGTATCTAATTAAAACATCTGGGCAAGAGCGAAGTAGGGAGGGCTCAGAGCTGTCACAGGGCTTTTTGGCTAATGCTTAACCACAGGATTCTTTCAAGGAGGAACATGGTTCATCTCAAAACATTATAAAACCAGTATAGCCCGGAATCTCTAACAAGGCTAAACTCTGAGATGTCTCCTTAAGAATAAAAGCTGCTTATCTTTATTCAATGAAAGAAAAATAATACTGTCATGGAAGAATAGTACAGTGGTAGAGCATTTGCCTAGCAAACACAAAGCCCTGGGTTCGATTCCCCAGCACCACCAAAGCCAGCTGTGGTGGCCCATGCTTGTAATACCCACACTTGGGAAGCTGAGGCAGGAGGATTGCTTTGAGTTCAGTGCCAGCCAAGGCTACATGCTGAGTTCAGGAGCAGCCTCAACTTAGCAAGACCAGTCTCAAAAAAAAAAAAAAAAAAAAAGAAACTTGCAAGATTCCAAATGGCAATTATGAAAACACCAAGGAAAGACAGTACAGGATAGTACAAAGGAAAAAACTAAGACAAAGGGTCACAAATAAGTAGCACTCAGTTGCTCTTAACTCTTAATATCAGTTGCATGTTTACTTTTAAAAATTTAGCAGCCTACTTACATAATTTAATGTGTGAGAAATAAATAAGAAGTTCATGTTACTAAAATAGTTTTCCTAACAGTTTTTGAGTGTTATAGGCTTGAGTTTTTGTGTTATTTTTATTTTCATTTTGTGAGAGCACAGCTCTTGTTATAAAATATTAGGAATATTTTAGTAAGTTTATAGTACCTTACATGCATGTCAAATTCAGATAGAAATCAACAAATGAAGTAGGAATATTTTACTAGTTTGGGCCAAATATTTGTTTTTTATTCTCTATGATTTGTTTTATGTACTTGTGTTGTAAACCAAGCACCTTGAGATTGCAAGCAAAGATTATTGTAGGAGTACATTTCTTTTTTACTAGCACATATTTAAAATTTAGCAACATTTAATCATTTTATGGTGTACTTTTACAGAATCTTATAGTGGCATGCGATAGATTGGTTGAAACTTAAGTAAAAACAATGCCTTATAGCTGTAGGATAGACTTCTAGAATATTTAATGTTTACGTTGTAGAAACCAGGAAATGTAAAATCTAAAAGAAGACTGAACACTTCCTTGGACCGAAGAAGTCTGAGTTATGTTCATTTACATTCAGTAGTACTGTCCTCGAAACACACACGCTTGCACACATACATAAGCAGATTTGCGTTAGGGTCTCGCAGGAGATACAGGTTCATTTACACAGAACTACTATGAGCATAGAAAGCCCAGTTGGCCGGAGATCCCCCTCCCTGCTCGCGGCCTGAGTCTCCGTCTCTGCTTCACGACTCTTCCAGCTGCTTAGACCAGATGCTCTCTGGCTCTGCACCTGGCCATGGGCGCACCTGGCCACAGTTCCTGCTCCTGGGTCCAGCGCCCACGGGAACATTCTCTTTCACAACCCTGTCCCTGGGCTGTTGCCCGTGGTGGCCCTGCGCAGAAGGGCCGCCCACGGCGTGCCCGGCAGGATGTCCCGCAGGAGAGCTCCCCGGATGCAGCAGACTTCTGAGGCGCCCTTGGCCTTCAGTCTCGTTCCGCAGGCGCTGGGGCTAAATCTCCGGACGAGGTCGTCAGCGAGGTGGCCGGCGACATCTTGGGCAAGCTGCCCCCCGACTTCGACATCGAGGCCGCCACGCGGAGGTACCCCACGACGTACGGCCAGAGCATGAACACCGTCCTGGTGCAGGAGATGGGGCGGTTCAACAAGCTGCTGGCCACCGTGAGGGAATCGTGCCTTAATATCAAGAAAGCGATCAAGGTAAGAGGGCCGACGCCTGACGTCACTGGCTCGAAGGAGCACCCATGCACTTAGCCTGTTTGGTGGCGGCACGGACAGGGTGTGCCCTGTCCTCGGTTCGGAACATCTCCCTGTTCTTAAAGAACCGGTAGTGACACTAGCGAATGTGACGGGGGCAGCACGGCCTGGACAGGCAGCGAGAGAAGGGCGCACCTGGGCGAGGGACAAGAAAGAGTCCGGAGGCCCAGTCCTCGCGGCGGCGCGGTGCGCCTGCACCCAGCATCGGGGTGTGCTCGGTTTCATGGGACGGAAGCAGAACAGGGTAAAGGGAGAAAGCGGCTCCCCAGTCAGGCTGGCGCAGACCCCTCGGACCCTAGGACACAGTCCCGGGGAACAGGACAGGGGAGCCAGGGGGCCCTTGAGTGAGGAACACTTCGAGACAGGATATAACAAGTGCAAAGCCGAAAGAGGAATCACGGGGCCGCGTCCAGGACCACCAGGAGGAAGGCTGGTGTGGCCAGAGTGGGGTTGAGGAAGTAGGGGGACCAGATCATGGTGGTATTTTCAGTCATCTTGGATTATATTTTTAAATATAAAGATTTGGGGCTGGGGATGTAGCTTAGTGGTTAGAGCTCTCACCTAGTGAGCACAGGGCCCTGGGTTTGATTCCCCAGTGCTACATAGGCTGGGCGTGATGGTGCACACCTGTAATTCCAGCATCCGGGAAACTGAGGCAGGAGGATTGCTGTGAGTTTGAGGCCAGGCTGTACTACATAGTGAGTTCAGGATCAGCCTGGACTATACAGCAAGACCCTGCCTCAAAAAAAATGTGTGCGTGTGTGTGCGTTTGTGTATGCATGTGTGTGTGTGCATGTGTATGTGTGTGTGCATGTGTGTGTGCGTGTGTGTGTACAGGTAAAGAGAGGGCTTCAAGGGTTTTAAATAACAAAGTTCACTGTGACCACCTTAGAAAACATTGAGGGAAAAGAATGAAGCCAGAGGAGCCTGTGGGATGTAAACGGTCCCATGGGGGCTGGTCACTGCCGGTAGCGTTAGAAGCAGACAGGAATGGCAGTTCTCAGGCTGCTGCTGACCGGAGACCCCGGGATAACCTGCTAGGAAGCAAGGGAGGAGCCCCACAGGGCTGGCCTCAGCGAGGGAGACTTCAGCAGAAGGAGCAGGTCTGAGTGAGAAAGGCAAGCGTTGTGACGTGGCTAGATCCATTTTGAAATGCCTCTTAGATTCGACGGAGAGTTTGCGTTTCTGTGGACTCCTGCTTTCAGGCCCTGGAAGGAAGTCACGTCCACACAGAGACGGAAACCAGAGCCCACCTCTCACCGTGTACAAAAACCAACTCAAAACGGACTGACTAGCTATTGTGGTCCCTGAAACGTTGAAACTGTATAAAAAAACAAGTGAGTCATGTGGCTTAAGAAACAAGACAAAGAAGGCTCCCTCTTCAGTCCCAGGAGAAATAAAATTTAAAATCTAAAACCAAAAAGGAGG
The DNA here is from genome assembly GCA_004027205.1 of Ctenodactylus gundi. Taxonomy (NCBI): domain Eukaryota; kingdom Metazoa; phylum Chordata; class Mammalia; order Rodentia; family Ctenodactylidae; genus Ctenodactylus; species Ctenodactylus gundi. The sequence continues at coordinate 432,884 of PVKB01000737.1, read as the reverse complement.
AAAGCGAGGAGGAGGAATAAAGGTGCGAGGACAGTGCAGCCTTTTCAGATTCGCTTGGGACATTTCCAAATGTTGGCCATGTGAGAAACCATAAACATGTCTCAATCAGTTAATGGTTTTGGGGCCACTAGAATGTTTTTTCTGACCATAGTAGAATTCAGTTAGAAATGAGTAACAGATGATGTAAAATTCACATGTATTTATAAATTCAGGAAAGCACTTCTTAGCAACCCATAGCTGAAAGAAAAATAAATAGATTAAAATTTAAAATAACTTATATCAAATAATAATGAGCAAATGATCTATCACCATGTTAAAAATTGAAGAATGTATCTCCAAATACATATGTCAGGAAAGCAAATAGCCAAAGATGCAGAAAATAATGAAATGGAAAACACATAATCGAATTCTCAACAAAGCCAAAAAGTTTTATTTTAAATATCAAAAGTGACCAAGAAAAAGAGACTTAACAAAATCCTAGTTGTCTTAGTTACTTTCTTGCTGCTGGGACAGAATACCCGATGTTGTGGTTAGAATCTGTTGGAGAATGTTACTCATCCATTTGGGGATAAAGTCGGTATTGGGTGGTGCTTTAATAATGAATAGCCAGGTTTTGGTTAATAAGTTTCATTAAAATATGGTTAGAGTGACACTTCACCTTTTTCTAGGAACAGTTCAAAGCCTTGATATATTACTAGTGAACAAAAGCAAAAGCCTCCCTTTCTGTGAGCAAAGGGGAAGTGAGAAGAGGTATTTCAACACAGGCTGTTCAGAATCCATACGGCTGCATTAACTGAGGTTCAATGGGTTCCAGGGGCTTGTCGTGATGTCCACGGATCTTGAAGAAGTGGTGAGCAGCATTTTAAATGTCAAAATTCCGAGCATGTGGATGAGCAAATCCTACCCAAGCCTCAAGCCACTGGGCAGCTACGTGAATGACTTCCTCGCGAGGCTGAAGTTCCTGCAGGTGAGTTCGTCCAAGGTGAACACACGTTGGTAAGGTGCTTCCAGCTTCCTTGCGTCCTCAGCATGCCCGCTGTGCTGGGCCTGCTGTCTGGTTCCCTGCCCATCTCAGAAGTCAGTCCTGTTACCGAGCATGTCACGTATACAGAAGTTACGTTGGAACCATCAGCATTCTGGTATCAAAAGTCAAGAATCTGCCTAAACCCCTCTGGGACTAGGGACTGAACCCAGGGACTTCTCACTGACTTACATAGCCAGTTTCTTTCTTTTTTTTTTTTTTAAATTGAGACGGGTTTTCACTAAATCACTGAGTCACCCAGTCCGGGCACAACTTTCGATCCTACCGCTTCAGCTTCCCAGAGCGTCAGGATTATAGTGCTGAGCCATTGGGCCTGACTAGTTGTCTTAGAATCATCAAATGGGCAAAAGCCTGCAGCTGAATGATCTGCCAGCAAATGCTGGCGTGCGGTTGTGCTCTTACGAATGATTATACCCATTAGAAGTGTCAGTGAGTTTCCTTAATATTGTACGTAAGGCATCAAGAAAAAATTTCTGCAGGAATGAAGTGGATAAATTCCTTCTCCATAATACAGGCCTTCCCTTGTTGGAGAGTCAGATATTCAGGAGTTAAGAATGTTTTTGAAAGAGGAGGCCATACCTTTAGGCTCTTATACAGAAATGGTTTTCATGTGTGTTTCTTCAGACAGACTTCTATCATTTTGCTATTTAATTAAAATCATCGTGTAACAGTCTTAGTTACTTTCTCATTGCTGGGAGCCAGTACCTGACACCTGTAACTTTAGGTCACAGTTTCAGAGGGTCTCAGTCCACTTATGGGCAGCTGGCAGTGGTGGAAGCACATGGCAGAGGCGTAGCTGAGAAGCTGTTGACAGCGTGGCAGACAGGAAGCTCAGAGAGTGAGCCATTCCTTCCAGCTGGTCTCCACCTCCCAAGAGCACAAGAAACCAGTGGATGAACCCCCATGTTTGAATCACCTTCCAAACATGAGCCCTTGGGGACGTTCCAGACCAAACCACAACCTCAGATACCTCACTGTAGAGTATTTGTGAAGAGCAGGGAATTAATGAGTAATTGATATTTCTAACCTCCTCAAGCTCTGATGGCTCTACTTATTTCACGAGTTCCTTGCAAAGTGTTGTGTTTCCATGTGTTGGATTTCACTGTATTTTGGTGAAGAGAGGGGAAAAGTCTTCCAAAGGAATATTCTACTGGGTACTACTGATTAATCAGAAAGAAATATAGGGAAAAAATTGCCATCTGACCAGACTTTCTGAGTATCTCTTTGTTCCACTTTAAGCATTTAAGTACTGTTTGGCAGTGCACGTGAGATGTCCCTGGTGTGGAGACGTCCTGAAGGAGCCGCTGGCCGTGCCCACAGCAGGCATTGCACCTGCTCACACCCACAGTGTGGCTCCAAAGCTGGCACAGGGGACACAGCAGTGAAGTCAGAGCAAACACTTCAGTGCAATGCTACTTATTCTTATGACATCGAGAGCATGATTCACCATTCCTTGGAGCTCACTTACTAGTCTGCCTAAAAGTTGGTGGTGTTTGGGACACATTTTATCATGTAGGCACTCAAAAGTTGAAAGGTTCCATGACCAGGACCCCTGTGCTCTCCCCGCCCCCCAGCAATGGTACGAGGTTGGCCCCCCTCCTGTCTTCTGGCTTTCTGGCTTCTTCTTCACACAAGCCTTCCTGACGGGGGCCCAGCAGAACTACGCCCGGAAGTACACCATTCCCATCGACCTCCTGGGCTTCGACTATGAAGTGATGGACGACAAAGAGTACAAGAACGGCCCTGAGGATGGTGAGTGTCGGGGCAGACTCGGGTGGCTCACGTCTGAGCTGGCACTGGTCAGAAGCATCATAGTCTTGCTTACTTTCCACAGCTTAAAAGAAAAACAAATGAATCTTTACGTACCCTCAATGGTTGAGAAAAAAAACGTAGAGAGAAAGAGCCATGAGGGAACAAAATGATAACAAGAGGTGAACCTAGAGAAAGAGTTTATTTCAGATTACGTCAAGTTAGAAGGCATTTCTAGTGAGAAGAAAGAAACAAATCATCACGTGAATGGGAGCTGCCGGCCCTGACTCCAGTAGGCCTTGGAGAATCACTCTGTGTGGCCTTGGGCAGGAGGATTCTTGGTCCCTAGCAGACCCTCCGATACCCGAGCCCTGAAAGATGGGCTCTCTCCTGCAGCATCCATCGCTCCAAAACTTACAGCAAGCGAGAACCACGTACCTTGTGATTGGCAGATTGGCTTAGAAGAAATCTTTCTTCTGAATTATCTTTTCAGTACTTTGTGGCTACTCTCATATTTTATTTAAAATTCAGGTATGAGGTCACTGTTTTGAGGTGTTATTTGTAAAATACTGCGAATTCCAGTGTTTTTCCAAGCGGTGCCCGCTTTGGGCCTGAGTGGCCGCTAGGCGACGCTGCTTCAGCTGCCACAGGCCACGCTCCTGCCTCCTTGGCTGGCGAGTTAGGAACTCACTGGTTTGCCCTTTAACACACTGTGGAAACCGGCAGGGGCTGAGGCAGCACTCGCCCTCCCCTGAGGTATGATCTGGTGGGCAAGATCTGCGCGTCGCAACAGCGTCTGGTCCTCGCATGGCTGCGCCGAGTGGGGTTCCTTCAGATTGTCGTGCATCTCACGGGAGTTTCTATTGCGAGCGACCCCGCAGCTCCCTGGGACACACTAGCCTCCCCTGTCACCTGGTCCTCCATGGCCCAAACAAAAAGCTGGCAGAGGAAGAGAGCTGTTTGCACCCCCAAATTCTTCACCCTGTCAGCACGCAGCCCCATCGGGCGTCCTCCTCCAAGGCTCTGCTGCTTTAATCTTGCCCTTCCCTCCCAAATCGGCAGCTCAGGCCTGGGTGTGACCCCCCTCGGTGGCCCTGGGCATCTGGCACAGCTAGGATCTCTGCTGCGGGAATCCCCGAGGCCCTGCTGCTTGAGCTTTGCCACCTGTTGTGGTTAGGAGCTGGAGTGTCCCCCAAAAGTCTCATGTATTTGAATGGAACCCCGTGACGTTGGTGGATTGGGGTCTGGTCTGGAGGGGTGGGTTGCAGTTAAGTTAGGATTAACCGTGTGTAGTGGCCACAGCTGGATGCAGGAGGGGCTGGTTACTGGGCGGAGACCTGAAAGGATACATAAGCTGCACCTGCCTTCCTGGAGGGCGGGACTAGTCTCAACTAGCCTCAGCTTGTCTTCCTGTTGGTCGTGGAAGCTGCCTCCACCTCTCCCTGCCATGTACTTAGATTGTTGCCGGCCGCCCCTGAATGGACTGTGACCTTCGAGACGGTGAGCTAAAATAAGCCTCTCCTTTCCTGAGTTTGTGGGTGTCGGGTATTGAGTCACAGCAACAAGAAAGTCACTAAGACACCACCTTTTAGAGCCACCTCTCTCCCAGCTATTCTCCCTTAAGCAGTTTTATTGCAGAAACACGTGTGCGAACCGCAGCCCTAGCACAGAAGGCTCACGGGGCCCCTGCTGCCCGCAGCCTGTCCTCAGCGCCGGTGCTCAGCCTGGTCTCCTCAGCAGCCTTGGTGCCTCCGCCCCTTAGGGGGGACGCGGCTGAGCCCTGAGGCAGTTCTCGGCCTTCTCCGGTTGCCCCTCTGACCGCCTCCTCGATTACCTAAGCTCTGAGAACGCTTTTCCTTTCTGAGCAAGGCACGATGATTCCATATTGCGGGTGATACCAGCGTACGATGTGTGAGCCCCTCCCTCGGAAATTCAGCGGAGAGCTAGGTGCATTCGGCAGCACCCCGGGAGGATAGCGACTTGGGCTCGCAGGAAGTCCTGGGCGTGGGGGCTGAGCAGGTGCGCCCAGGAAGGCGCGGGAAGGGGGCTGCTCGGCCTGCCAGCGCTGGTGCCAGCGCCGCGCGCCCCGCCCACCCACAGCATCCCCGCAGCGCGGGTGCCACGGGCGCCCCCTGGCCAGACGTGGAAACTGACCCTCGGGGGGTCGGGGGGGTGACAGACGGTGCCGAGGTGCGGACGCGTGTCCCAGGCAGAGTTGCGATTTAGAGCCAGGCCGCCCGGGCCGCGGGCTCAGGGCCCCCGCCCGTGGCCTGCCGGGCGTCCGGCCCGATGGGCGCACGCCTTCCCGGTGGCTGATCCCCAGCGGCGCTGGGGCTGGGGTCTGAGCAGCGCCGACACGTCTCTCTGCGGTTTCCCCCAAGAGTTACTGTGTTCATTAGTTTGCATTTGCAGTATACATTAGAGTTCACTTGCGGAGTCGCAGCGCAGACACGTCACATCCGGAGCACCTTCACGTCCCGCCCCTTCCCGCCTCCGCTCCCCCCCCTTCCAGCGCAGGGAAAAGGGGGACTTTTTAAAAGCTCTGTACAAGCCTTATCAACTCTCTTATCCAAGATCAGACGACTGATGCCGTCAGTAGATGGAACCCAGGCCCTGCGCGTGGTTTTGCGTTGCAGTGGTTTAGCGTAGTTGGTATTTCGTTGTTCAGCGGTTTGCTAATTTAACCCGGAGCTGTTCTTAAAGGAGGCCAGGCATTGAAAGGTCATAACAGCCCTGAAGATAGTGGCGAAGGATATAAAACACAACTAATTTAACGGTTGATAACAAACGCGTTGGTGTTCTATGATTACACGGCACAGTGCAATTGTCAGCTAAATAAATCATTGTACTGACGCACGTGCATTGATCCGCAATTGATTGGCTAAATCGTGAATGTCATGATTTTGTGCACACCAAATGCACACACCCATTTTCACCAGTAAATGGCCGTGTGAGACATTAGCCTATCTTATCTCACTCCAGGGTTTTCGTCCTCTTTAGGGGATTGCCAGAAAGACCCTGAAATGGGATTTCCCAGAGGAATCACGTCCTCACGCCTGGGGTCGGCCGGGCTGGAGCCGTCTGCCTGCCCGTCTCGCAGTCCCTCTCCGTGTATCTGGCTTCTGGGCCTCTTAAGTAAATAAGCCCCGTTTACTTAAGATTACATTCAACCATACTTTGACAAACTCAGTTTGAGCCATACAACCCAACTGAACATAGGTCTACCATCTAGAAGCCTGTCTCTGTGATCCCTCCTGCCAGGATTGCTGGCCGCCTCTGGGCAGCTCCCAGGTACCAGCCAGCACCGCGCAGAGGAGGGGAGGTGGGGACGAGCCAGCAGGAGCTAGGTGCTGGCCCCAGCCGACGGCAGGCCGAACCGCGCCTGGTGGGGTGGGCGAGACCCCGGTCAGCACCTGCTTGGCATTTTACAGCATGCGCTTTCTTTACCGCGCTTGCTGACCAGGAGGAAGAGAGCAACCCCGTCAGGTGCCCCATGAGGCGCTTCGGTTGGCAGCAGCTCCTGCTGCTGCTAGGAATTCCCTGGGCGCCCAGCTGTCGCTGTGCCTCCTAGGGTGTGATCCTTCTTCACACTTGAAGAAGAAACGATAGGACTGGCCGGGGGCAGAGTCGCTGGTCCCGGCTCGTCCCTACCGTCCCTCCTCCCTCCTGCCATGTGGCTGCCCACAGGCCTGGGGGCGGAGAGGCTGGGGTGCAGGGAGCGCTGGGCAGACGAGATCTGCCCTCAGGTACGTCGCTGCTCAAGCCGCCTCAGCTGTGCTGTTGCCCACTTCTGCTCCGGCAGGTGTGGCCAAGGACCTCCCTGTCCCCGCAGCTGACTGTCCCTACCCTTTCTGTCCATGAAAACCCAGCAGCAAGAAAGGCCAAGTCTGCCCAAGCCATCTGTCACTGAAGTTCAATGAAATCCCTAGCGTAGCCCCTTGGTCAGGCCGGCCACTTTTCAAGTGTCCATAGCTACCCGTTGTTAGTGGCTACCACGCCGCTCAACACTGACACGGGTCGTTGCTGTGGCTGCACAGAGCCCCGCTCCTGGCCTCTTCCCTCTTTCCTATGGACTCCGCAGGGTGCGCACAGCAGGCACTGTGGTTGTACAAGTGTTTCCACGTTGTCCTCTGTGGGCAGAACAGGTTCTGAGGGAGCCACCCTGTAACTTAGGAGCTCAAGCCCATCTTGCCAAATTCTGCATGGCTTCCTGTGGCATCCATACAACAGCGACAGTAAGAATCTTCATGTGCAGATGCCCGTGTTTGACGCAGGAGGCTGGACAGGCATGGACAGCCCAAGAAGGCCGCCCACACTGGCTTCCTGTTCTGTGCTCTAGCTGTGTGCTGTTACATCCTAGAGTTCATCCGCATCCTTTGGTTAGCAAGACCAAGGAGAGGTTGCACCCATGAGAGAAAATTCTACCCAGGGGTGCGGATGTAGCCACTGTGGCATTAGCAATCCAAGACAAGTGTTTTGTTCAAATGCTGCGGGATCCCTGCAACTACATGAAGAACCTTTTGTGGGTCTTATGACTTCTGAAAGTAATCGCTGGTCACTTCCTCTAAATCTGGTCATGATCCACGCACACCAAGGGGCTGCCCACCGACCAGTTCAAATTCCCTTCCTCTGTTGCCTTCTATGCCTGATGTTGGTGTTACGTAATTTTACAAGCCGAAGTATGGATGTGTTGGAAAGATGGTGGTATCAGGAGACCCCTCAGGAGATGCCCCCTCCACCCCTGCGAGACCCCTCAGGAGACTGTTACTTCGTTTTGGGACAAGCCTTAGGCTAGTGCCACCACAGTGGACTCAATGATTGGGATTTCAGGTCCAGAACTGAACCCAATCACACGTGTGCGTCTGGAGCATCACGTTCACCCTTTTCTTCCCTCTGTAGGTGTTTACATTCATGGGTTGTTTCTGGACGGCGCTTCCTGGAACAGAAAGATCAAGAAACTTGCCGAGTCCTATCCCAAGGTTCTGTACGACACCCTTCCAGTGGTCAGTACTGTGCGGCCGTGTGCCTAGGGACACACACCGTGTGTGAAGTGCCCCTCGCCCGCTCCTGTTCTCAGGACAGTTGTGTTCTGCGGAGCTGCCGCCCATGCTGGACTGGCCGGTGCTGACCCGCTGCTCCTGGGGAGGAGCGGGCTCGAGGCCCCGCCGTCAAGATGGGCGCCAGCTTCCGCTCTGCGCGCTTGCTGTCACCTTATCAAATGCCCGGGTTCGATTCCTTATTCCGGCCTAGTGCGCAGCACCGTAGCCCACTCCCAGGAGAGGCTCGGGGTGGTCTCTCCCCAAAGCCCAGGGCACGGCCGTCTCATACTCCACGAGAGGCTGCCCTACAGCCTGACCCCAGGAGTCATTTGAAATCATGGAACCACCAGTAAAGACACAAAAATATGAATATTCGCCACTAACTCAACAAGGACACCAGTTTATAGTTACAGAAGCTGGAACAGGGGCACCCCTGCTTTCTGGGAGGCAGAGGCAGGAGAGTTGTAAATCTGAACCCTGCCTGAGCAACTTGGTGA